>SNQJ01S0179523.1:0-19522 GCA_010110895.2 Picea sitchensis | reverse complement strand
TGAATCTATCAGGACTGAAACGACAATCTCATGGGGATACAAATCCCCCTATGTTTTTATAGAGGTGGTACTCCTCTTTGTTTCATGATACTCTTGGAATTCTAGATTTTCAAAATAATATAGGACTTCGAGAAAGTCCATCGTGATATTCAAAGAAATATAAAGGTTATAGAAAATAAAAAAAGTTTTATTTTTAAAGAGAATTCCCGAGAGATGACCAAGAACCTCACACATCACATATTTGAAAAAGATAAGAAAAATTTCCTCACATCCATCATAGTTAAAAAAGATTTATGATCACATAAAAATAACAGAAAATGGTCTGCACACATAAGAGAAATTTAATAGAGTAAACACATGTGGATCTCAAATAAAGAAAATGATAAATCAATATCAAATATTTTATACTAAAAACTTAGAGTTATAAAACATTGTCAAAACTAATCCCAAATTAGTTCTCTTGGGATTTATGAGAAATATAAAGTCTATTACAAAGCTTTGAAATTTAAATGCGTTTATCCGGAGGACTAGGATTGGGGCTCCCACAGACCATAAAGAAAATATAAACAAGAAGTAAGTTGTGGAGAGAATATCGTGGGAAATAACAGAGTAGCAAGACTTGGAAAGAAGACAGGAAGACGTTATCATAATTTGGTTAAACCTTTCTAGTCAAATTAGTAGAGTAACTGGATGAAAAACTGATAAAGAAAGCAAGATGTGATCAACATAAACTTACTATGATGGTCTCTCCTGTTTACTTGATTTCTTTTGTCATTTTATTTTCCTTGTTGATGGTTATAGGAACCGTCTCAACTGCTGTTTCTTGGCCTTCTTTAATTAATTTATCAATTGCCTTCTTAAACCAATCTTAAATGTAATTTTTCATTGGAGCAACATTTTTTTCATGCCTGATTTTGATATTAAATAATTCACCTTCTAAATATCTTAGGTCATGAGAAATGCCATTTATTACCTCAATATCTTGATTTTTCATAGAATAATGAACTATCCAATTATCTATCTCTTCTTCGTTATATTCAATTATGCCATTAAATTTCTCAGGCGATAACCACTTTAATATCTCCACTTGTTCATCAAATTATTTCCTTGTCATAAACATTGAATTGAGAATTAACTTAGGATCTTACACTTCATCAGTGCTTCCTTCCAAATTTATCTCTGTGAGTCTTCTGAATAATTTTTCTCTTTTCACTATGGCTTTGTTGCATGCTTGGACAATATTATTCAAATTCTTGATTTTTTCTTTCAAACAAGCATTCAGTTGTTTAATATGACTTGGATAATAAATATCCTCTTCTCTCCTTTTCAATTCTATCACGTTTGAGACTTTTATCCCAAATGGTAAAACAACATATGTGTAGAATCCTTCTTTATTCTTTAAATCATCTTGGATATATTCATGAAAATCATGTGCCATTGAACTGGAAGAAGCAATATTTTTTGATACCTCCCATGCTTCTATAATCAATGACATTCTCTTTTTAATGTTTTTTCTCTACATAACTTCAGACCGTTGTGAGAAAACTAGAAGATCCTTTTAATTTAATACCGGTTGTAGTTGGTTTAACCATTGTCAAAGGACTGACCAAGATTGGAAGAGACATCAAGGCAATTTCCAATTCTTTGATATTTTCTTTAATTTGGCATTTTCAGCTTCTAAACCATCATTAGAATCATCCAACGCATCCCTGTTTTCTCTATGGATTTTGGAAATATGGGATGGTCACATATCCTTCAGGTCGATCTCTGAGTGGACCTTTCCCTTTTTAATCTTCTAGTCACTTCTTTCTACAATCAAATTTTTAGACTCTTTATAAGAAACAACACTTTGAAAAGTGAAGGATTCTTCTTCACTAAAGGTCTCATTTCCAATGACTTCCAATAAAGAATTTTGCTGAGCCATATTTTTTGGTTGTTCTATTGCAGGAAATGTTTTCTCAATATTTGCTTCTAGTCCCATATCCTCCAAATAAAAGCTTTGGATGTCATTTTCTATAAGATTATCTTCTTCCTCTTACACTTAATTTTTTCTTTTCTTTCTCATAGGAAATTTGTGTGAGCTCTCAATTTTTCCAGGGGAAGGATTCTTTTTCCCCCTCCACCGATAATACTGTTGAAAACCTTTGTTATTGGATGGGTCACTGGAGCATTTCTCCTGGATGTATTATTCTTGGGATTAACAACTGGAGATTGAACACTTCTTTCACTGGGACCTTTTCCCCTTTGCTTGTAAAAATCATTACTGCTAAGTAATGTTTCTAGATCGCCAACATCATGTATGGGAGTGCTTTGGATATTACCCTCTTCTTCTTCATTCAATATAGTTTGAATGAAATATTTATTGAACACCACTGAAAGCATATGTCGAACAAATATTTTGTTCAGGTCAAAACCTTTGATCTTTTCAACATACTTTAAACTCACATTGTTAAAATGATTTACAAATTTGTCAATTTTATTTATATTTCTGAACATGAACTCTCCAATCTTCCATGGCAGGGGAATAAACTGCTTTTTCCTTTTTTCATGGAAAAAATGTAGTCAAAAGTTATATTTCCTTGCCACCAATGTAATAAGTAGTTTATCAGATACATGATACGGGAGAAAAGAAGGATTCTCTTTCGAGAAGAATATCCTTATGATACTGTGATTCTCCATTTTTTCTATTGTCCCTTTTTTCTCTAAAAATATGGTGGCTTAATCAGATATCCTTGAAGTGTTTTCTCCCAACAAAGAGTTTTGAAGACTGAAACACAATTATTATAAACTTCATAGAAAAACAGAGGGGTATTATGTCTCCATAATGCCTGATACCAAAAGGTAACTAGATTTGTTTCACAATGCACCCTCTTACTAATGGTTAAGTTTATGAATTGACAACAATGCACAATAAAAATATCAAATCAGAGGCCATAGAGGATTTTCTGTCCTTTTTATAGTGTGATAACTTCAACGCGATTTTGATAGAAATGAGTTTTCCCCAATAAAAAATGGCATGTTCCTATACTATAAAATACAAATATATAAAATCATGCGAGAGATAGAAGTAGTTCTTTCTTGACCTGTCAACTTGGTAAATAGCCATGCAATTTATTGATAAGGTTTTTTAAAAGATTCAACCTGGATTATGGTTATGTATGTTGGGATAGATGCAAAATTATCCAATTATTCTGGAAGGAGGTGAAGCCCATTGTTATGTTTCTTCAAGAATTCTCTACAATCTTCACCTTTGAAAGTAAGAGTCGGCTCTAGCAACTTTAACATATTGCGAAAAAATTAAGGTGAAAGAGAAATCGAAGAATGATCCTGGAGCAGCATAATTCTTTGACTTGGCACATACTTGTCCACACACCATGAAACAAGTTCCTTACAATCCAAAACCTCAGAAACACACCCAATAAGAGTGATTCCAGATGCCCAATTACATCTTTCTACGCAGGAGGAGAGGAATAATATAAGTATGCTCTTGACCACTGGAAGTTCTGGTCTTCACGACCAAAGATATTCAGAGTATCACCACAAAACTATTGTCTAGATGATTTTTCCATATGTTGACGAGACTATTTATTTAGTTGGATAATAATATCAAATAAATATTTTTGGAAAGACAATGATAATTTAATCCCTTGGAAAATGAATATTTAATGAAATTTAATGAGTAATTCCTTGAGCCTTTCGACATTAATGACGATCTTTTCGGGGCCTGCATAACATTTGTTAACATTAAACCATACTTAATGCGTATTAGGAAAATAAACAAAATGGTTGGGATGGACAAGAGAGAGTTTGAATATAAATTTTTTCATGAATCCGCCAACCTGGCAACCTGCGAACCCGCGATTGTATAGATGATAAAAAATATACTAAGTGTAGAAAAACGGTCGGTCAAACTCACATACAAGAGGAATAAATTACTTTGGAGATCGACACCCATGACAAGGATGATGGTAAAAAATGTAGATCATGGAACTTGGGGTGCAAAGTGAAGGTCATGAAAAATGGAGGATGAGGGCTTGAACTCGCGGACCTGCGAAACTGAAAAATGACTAAGTGTTAAAATGAACTTATGAGATAAGAAAGTGGATGGAATGAAGGCTCGTGAACCCACGAATCACTGAAATATGACTAAGTATAGTAACGAGAAAGGGAAAGAAGAAGAGATAAAAGGAAAAGGGAAATAAGGGGAGGTGTAGAAGAGGGAAAATAAATGGAAAAAAGAAGTAGGGAAGATAGAATGTGAAAGGAAAACAAGGAAACAAGAAATGATCTCAACAACTGGATCCAACTATGGGATAATAAATCCCTGTGGGTTGTCAAGAATCCAAAATATTCATGACCAGATGTTTCTATCCTTTGGGATATGGGGTTGAAAGGTAAGGATGTACAAAATAAATAAATGAAAATTATGTACAAGGAAATGAGAAAATTTCAAGCGAAGAATATTTTCAAATGTTTCCCATTAATTCACAACTTTAATATTTTACCCTTCATATATTTGAGCATATAAGCATTAAAACCAAGGATGTTTTCAATGATATATGGTCCAACCCAAAGTGTTTCGAATTTTGTCTGCATCGATGGTTTCTCCTTAGCTTTGTTCCAGAGCAACACCAATTCTCCCTTTTGAAAATTCTTTTTGGTTGTGTTATGATCAAAATATTTTTTGATACTTTGCTATCTCTGAGAAGTTCTATTCAAGGCTTTACTTCGTTCTTCCTCCAATTTCAATAATTGGTTCACTCTCTTTTGCATAGGTGAACTATCTTCTGCATCCTCTATATTAAATACAAAAGTCAAGGCATTTATCTCAAGGATAATTGGTAGTTTTTCTTCTTTCCCATAAAACAACATGTATAGAGACATCCCAATGCTATCTTTCAGAGTCATTCTTCTCTCCCACAATGCATCTGTTAATTTCAAATGCCAATTCCTTTGGTTCTTATCAATAGTTTTCTTCAATATCTGAATGAGTGTATTATTAGTGGATTATGCAAGACCATACCCTTGTGGATAATAATTTGATGACTACCCCATAAAAATCCCATATTCTCCACAAAATTATGTAAATTTTGAACCAATGAAAATTGAGCCATTGTAAGTAATGAATTTTTTGGGACACCGAACCTTGAAAAAATATTATCTTTGAGAAACTTAATCAACTCTTCAGAATCAACCCTTTTAAATGCTACTTCTTCCGACCACTTTGTAAAATAATTTGTAGTGGTGAGGATATATGTATTTCCTTTGATTGAATTTAGATTTATTTGTCCAACAACATCGAGTCCCCATTGGGAAAATGGTTTTTATACATATATAGGTTGTAATGGCATTGCATATTTTTTTATTTTCCTGGAAAATTGTTTACAAGATACACACTTCCTTATGGTAGCATATGAGTCTTTAAAAATAGATGGCCAATAAAACCCTTCTCTTATTATTTTATGGGCCATGGTGGTAGGCACAAAATGTCCACCACATATACCTTCATGGAATTGTTTCATCAATTCTTGAACTTTCCTTTCATCAACACATCTCAACAATATGCCATCATAGTTCCTCCTAAACTATATATCAACAATCAACATATATTTATTTGACTTCATTTTCAATGTTCTTCTCTCTTTAGGGTTCATGATGTCTGGAAATTGTCCAGACCTCAAGTAGAATATAATATATTTAAACCATTTTGATACTTCCATGGGTTCTCCTACTGAAATCGAAATTACTCCATTCAAAGAATCACTATTTTCAATGAGCTTACATAAACCTTGTCCTTTAAATATTTTTAAAGGCTTAATTTCAATATCATATTCTTGAATCTTCGCCAGCCAGTTTTTCCATTTTCCTTCTCTCAATTGTTGATTTAAAAGCATCTTCATAAGAGAGGATGGAACATATGGAATGACATGAGAGTTCAATATATAAGTTTGAAAGTGCACCACTTCTTTTACAAGAGATAGGGCTTGCTTCACCAATTCTGAATATCTTAATTCATAATCATGGAGGGTCTTGCTCATGAAACTAATTGACAATTCTTCACCCTTTCCATTTCTATGAGTAAGAATAGATGCAACAACTGTTTCTGTTGTGAATGAATAAATGATGAAGTCTCTTTGAAAATATGGGCTAATGAGGATTGGAGCTGTAGTGATTTCCTTTTTTATATTATTAAAATATTCATGTGTATCCATGGTCCATTCAAACCTTTGGTCCTTTTTCAACAATAAATTGATCAGCTTCACAATAGTTTCATAGTCAGGGACAAATCTTCTTACAAAGTTGATTTTGATAAAAAATGACTGAACTCCCTTCTTAGATGATGGGGGGTTGAGTTTATTTATAGATTTAACTCTTTCTTGATCGATACAAATTCATTCCTTGCACACAATATGACCCAATAATTTTCCTTTAGTTACATCAAATAAACATTTTATTGGATTTAAAGAAACACCATATAACCTACATATGTCAAAAACTTACCTCAGGTGGTGAATGAGACCACTCTTTGTTTTTGAGTGTACTATTAAATCATCTTGGTAGTCCACCATGAATCTTCCTATCAATCCTTCAAAATCATGATCCATAGCCCTTTGAAATGTAGCTCCATCATTTTTTAAACCAAAGGGAATCCAAGCATATGCATATGTCTCCCAAGGTGTTATGAAAGTTGTCTTTTCTCTATCTTCCTCAACAACCAGGACTTGATTATACCAAGAAAAACCATCTAACATGGACATGTAGGCTGATCTCATGAATTGTTGGAGAAGAAATTCCATGTTAGTCAAATGATAATTATCCTTTACACTTGATTTGTTAAGATCCCTGAAATCTACACACATTTGAATCTCCCCAGTATTTTTTCTCACAATCACAGGGTTTGAAAGCCAGTCAGAATGTCTGATGGGGTATATTATTCCAAATTTTTTTAATTTTTCCAATTCAACCTTTACCGATGGTTTTAATGTGGGGTTCATTATCCTTATCTTCTACTTGATAGGATTCACCCCTTCTCTCAAGGGAATAATGTGTTGAAATATTGTTTTATCATATGCCTTCAAATCATCATAACTCCATGCGAACACATCAATATATTCTTTAAATAGTGTGACATATTGATCAACTTTGTCAATTGTGAAATCAAATCCCAAATTGACATATTTTGGGGAACTATCAGTCCCAATATTAATCTTTCTTGTTTCTTGGAATTTTTGGAGTGATACTTCTTCCAGGAGGTTCTTAGGATGATCATCTCTTGTAAAAAGAGACTCACATTGAATACAATTCCTCAAGATAACAGTTATGTCATTACTCTCATCTTCGTCAATATTCGTCAATTTTTTTTCCAATTCTTCATCATTCTCAAATACTTGTAAATACTCCTGATTGTCAGGTACATAAGGTCAGAATATTGTTTTTACTTGAAAATATGTTTTTATTTGAAGATCATCTGGGTTCGATAGTGAGGCCACCAAAACTAATGAATCTTCCTTTTGATTTTTATCCCTTGGGATGAAAGAAATGTTGAAAGAGCTGAAGGATTCCATCAATTCATTAACTCTTTTGAAATATAATTTGATTCTTTCCTTTTTAATATTATATCTCTGGGTAACTTGATTTATTATCAACTTAGAGTCGCCTGTCACAATTAAATGTTCTATCTTCATTTCTTGTGAGAGAATCATTCCTTGAATCAAAGCCTCTTATTTTGCCTCATTATTGGTGCACACAAATTCAAGTATGGTAGCATGTGGATGCACAATCATTTCTTGGTTTATAAGGATGATTCCAACTCCACTCCCAGAACTTGAGCAAGCTCCATCAATGACATCATCCAATAACCTTTAAATTGATGCTTTTGATTCTCCATGTCTTCAATCTGCTCCATGTCTAGGATAACATAGTTTTCGATTCCAACGTCTATATAATGTTCCATTAGTTCATTATCCTTCTTTTTGAAGGAAAATGGCCTCCTGGGTTCACGAGAGACCTTAATTATTTCGCTTTCTTTATCTGGCAACATCATGCAACTTCCATCATTCATTATGTACCCCCCAATCATAGATGAACAATCGTTTCCTAAGACAAATCCATATGCAAGAGGAAGATCTACCACAACAATATTGAAAAATGGAATAATATGGGGAGATGCCATGATCCAAGCATAAAAATATTTGATTTCCCCATAAGCTGGAACCTGTATGGAATCAATTGCATATATGATTTCACCTGTTTCATAATATTTGGTGTAAATCATACCCAATGCCTCCATGACTGCCAATGGCATAATATTGTTGGTCGCTCCAGTGTCAACTAAACAATTATGAAGTGCAACATCATGATTTTCAATTGAAATATAAAAAGGTGGGACTTTACCTCTCAACTTGATGGTTGATGTGTTCTGTCTTTTCTTTGGACTTATAAAAACAATCTCAAAATATTTTCCCTTTGTTGAGGGATCTTTACCACTTCTGTAAAAGGAAGATTTATCCTCAGCTTAGTGAAGTCCTCTACAACATTGTATTTCATCTGGGGAGGGTTTGAAACTAGGTGTTTCTTCTTGCTTCTAGTGTTATCTATCACATTTTTATTGGCCTCTTTCTCATTCACCTTTCCTTTATCTTTTTCTTTAATTCTTTTTTTTTCTTTTTTAGAATCATCTTTATTTTTGGATTTATTTACAAACACTAATGTTTGGGCAACATTCTCTTGCGAGTGAGGGTCATTGTCGCCTTCTTCAAATATATACATGGACGTCTCGCATCCATCTGTCTGTACAGTTTCAAAAATTTCATTAGGTAAATAATCATTTCCTTGCTCAACTATTTGCTTGTCATATATATATCATCCAGAACAACTGCATTTCGGATTGGTTTCCTGGGAACCCTTTGTCTTTATTGATTATCAGTGTTTTCAAACCTCTCTATTTTCTTGGGGAGGGTTCCTTCTTTTCTCTTGGACTGTAATTCTCATATTTTTTACTTAATTATCACCTCTTATTAATTTGGTTATCTCATTTTTCATTTTCCTGATGGTTCTATTCATTTGTGAAATCTCAATTCTTTTCTTAGTTCTTGTGCTGCAACAGGGTCTACCTTCACATCTGGTATGTTTCCCTTAAAAAACACTACTCCAGTGGCTTGATTTTGGATCGATTGTGGATTTTTCTCTTCATTATTTCTTGAACTAGAGGCTCCTTGATCATCAATACTTAGGCTTCCCAACTACCTCTGTACTTTTCCCAAGATAATATTGGGGTCAACACCCGTCTCAATCATAATTTCTTCCATCTCTGTGTCCTTAATCATTGCTTCCTCCAAGGTATCCATATGGGATGTTCTGATAGAATATTTTACATTTGGGGGCATCACATTCTTATAACAACCAAGTATCACTAGGTCGTTCGACCTTTTTTCTTATGGAATCTTACGCAGAGTTTTATTGAACCTGAGATTAAAATCTCATATTATCTCATTCTTCCTCAAACCAATTTGGGTGAAGTTAGTGAGAAGGGTATGATATGCAATTGGGGGAGCGAACATAGTCAAGAACATGGATTCAAGGTTGTTAAATGAACCAATTGACCTAGTGGGTAATGTATTATACCATTCATAGGATCATCCTGATAAGGTTTGAAGAAACAACCTTACCATCACATCATCATATTCAACATGATCAAAATCACAAACATCAAGAAATAAATCAAGGCGTCTTTTGGCATCAATTGTTCTATCTCTTGAAATTTTTTTCAAAGTACCCTTAGGGAGAACAGGGAGGTCATGTTTTTCACCTCGAATATTTAGGGGGAACTCTCTTAATATTCTTCGGTTTCCAAATATTAGGCCTTCTTCATTTCTTCCACCACCTTCTCCACCTCCTTGTATTTGTTCATGAGGTTCTCTTCATGGTTCTTCTCGTGGTTGTTCATTTCTTCTTGTCACATGTCTGGAGATATTTCAAGAATATGTTTTCCACTTCCTAGAATACAAAGTTTCTTTCTTTTACTTCTGCTGATAGGTCCCTTGTATTCATCCAGCTTCAATTCTGACCTTGTTCTTATGCTCTTCAATCTTGTGTTTCGTTTCTTCAGTCTTGTCACTCCTCTCTCCTATGTCTACAGAGGATTTCACTTTCTTCTTCTTGGACCAATGTCTGCCAAGATATTTCCAATTATTCCCTGGTCTCGACTATCATTATTACCAAATTATATAGATGATGCAAGATGCTTCATAGATTATTCAATCCAATTTCTAGGCGGGGCTGATCAACCTGGGGAAAATTCATGTATTTTTCAAAAGGCGCTAAACCAGATTTCAAAATTTCTCTTGTCCCTAGTATTGTTGGAAAAAATGTTGACACTTGAATCCATTAGGACTGAAATGGAAACCTCACGGGGATACAAATCCCCTGTGTTTTTATAGAGGTGGTACTCCTCTTTGTTTCATGATACTCTTGGAATTCTAGATTTTCAAAATAATATAGGACTTTGAGAAAGTCCACCGTGATATTCAAAGAAATATAAAGGTTACAGGAAAAATAAAAAATAATTTTTTTTAAAGGGAATTCCTGAGAGATGACCAAGAACCTCACACATCACATATTTGAAAAAGATAAGCAAAATTTCCTCACATCCATCATAGTTAAAAAATATTTTTGATCACATAAACATAAAAGAAAATGGTCTGCACACGTAAGAGAACTTTAATAGAGTAAACACATGTGGAGCTCAAATAAAGAAAATGATAGATCAATCTCAAATATTTTATACTCAAAACTCAGAGTTATAAAACACCATAAAAACTGATCCCGAATTAGTTCTCTTGGGATTTCTGAGAAATATAAAGTCTGTTACAAAGCTTTGAAATTTAAATGCGTTTTTCCATAGGACTGGGATTGGGGCTCCGAGCAGAAAGAAAATATAAACAAGAAGTAAGTTGTGGAGAGAAGATGGTCAACGATGATAGAGTAGAAAGACATGGAAAGGATATAGGAAGAAGTATCAGATTTTGTTTAAACCTTTCCAGTCAAAGAAGCAGAGTAACTAGATGAAAAACTGATAAACAAAGCAAGATGTGATCAACATAAACTTACTACGATGGTCTCTCCTCTTTACTTGTTTGTTTTTTTCCTTTTATTTTCCTCGTTGGTGGTTATAGGAACCGTATCAACTGTTTTTTCTTGGCCTTCTTTAGTTAATTTATCAATTTCCTTCTTAAACCAATCTTCAATGTAATTTTTCATTGGAGCAACATTTATTTCATGCCTGATTTTGATATTAAATAATTCACCTTCTAAATATCTTAGGTCATGAGAAATGCCATGTATCACCTCCTCAATATCTTGATTTTTCATAGAATAATCAACCAACCAACTATCTATCTCTTCTTCTCTATACTCAATTATGCCATTAAATTTCTCATCCGATAACCCCTTTAATATCTCCACTTTTTCATCAAATTGTTTCCTTGTCATAAACATTGAATTGAGAATTAACTTAGGATATTGCACTTGATCAATGCTTCCTTCCAGGTCTATTTCTGTGAGTCTCTTGAATAATTATTCTCTTTTCACTATGGCTTCGCTGCATGTTTGGACAATGTTATTCAAATTCTTGTTTTTTTCTTTCCAACAAGCATTCATCTATTTAATTCGACTTGGAGAAAGCATATACTCTTCTCTCCTTTTCAATTATGTCATGTTTGATACTTTTATCCCAAATGGTAAAACAACATATTTGTAGAATCCTTCTTCATTCTTTAAATCAACTTGGAGATATTCATGAAAATCATGTTCCCTTGAACTGAAAGAAACAATATTTTTTTATACCTCCCATGCTTCTATTATCAATTACATTCTCTTTTTAATGTTTTTATCTACATAACTTCAGACTACTGTGAGAAAACTAGAAGATCCTTTTAATTTGATACTGGGTGTAGTTAGTTTAACCATTGTCAAATGACTGGCTAGGATTAGAAGAGGCATCAACACAGTTTCCAATTCTTTGATCTTCTCCTTTAATTTGGCATTTTCAGCTTCTAAACCATCAATAGAGTTGTCGAGCACATCCACGCTTTCCCTATGGATTTTTGAAATCTAGGACGATCACATATCCTTCAGGTCGACCTTTGAGTAGGCCTTTCCCTTTTTATTCTTCTGGTCACTTATTTCTACAATCAATGTTTTAGACTCTTTATAAAAAAAAACACTTTGAAAAGTGAAGGATTCTTCTTCACTAAAGGTCTCATTTCCAACGACTTCCAATAAAGAATTTTAATGAGCCATATTTTTCGGTTGTCCTATTGTAAGAAATATTTTCTCAATATCTGTTTCTAGTTCTATTTCCTTCAAAGAAAAGCTTTGGATGTCATTTTCTATAATATTATCTTCTTCCTTTTGCACTAAATTTTTTCTTTTTTTCTCACAGGAAACTTGTGTGAGCTCTCAATTTTTCCAGGGGGAGGATTCTTCTCTCCCTCCACTGGAACTACTGTTGAAAACCTTTTTTTTTAAACTAAAACGGTTATATATTATATTAATTGAAAAATCCAGCTGGCCAAAGCCTTACATCCTTCACACAGCCTACTCCAATATTTTACACGCTGCTATCCTTTTTAGGGAATACAAATTTTTGTTGGGTCTCCATCATTTATGCATAGATATCCTTGGGCCAGGAGGTAGCCTTTATTGGCTAAAGCGTCTGCTTCTTATTTTAAGTCCCTAAGTATATGGTAGCAGTTGAAGGAGGTGAAGTCCTGGAATGTGTGTCTTACTCTTTGCAGATTCTTATTTAGTCTAGCATCATTGAATTGTCCTCCCGAATGTATCAATTTGATCAAGATTTCGGAGTCTCCAAACGCTTGAAGATTCCGGTGGCCTCTTGCCTTAGCTATCTAGCAAAATTTTAACATACTCAAGATTTTTGCTTGATTGTTGGTACGCTGTCCGATTCCCCAACTGAAGGTTTCTAGCATTGTCCCATCACTGGAGTAAATGATTCCTCCAGCTCCCGCTATGCCAGGATTGCCCTTGGAGGCACCGTCGAAGAATGCTGTAGTTATTCCTTGCTTCTGCCACCATCTCTAGAAAGTATCATTATTGTCTCTTAGCCTCCATTTTGTTTCGGAGTGGGGTTTTTCAGTGCTTTGTGTCCGACAAGTGAGCATAGGGTTACCGAGCCAATTCTTTTCTTCCTGCTGTAGTGAGATATCTGTTTTGTGGGCTTGAGACCTCAGAGTTTCCAATAGGAGACCTTTTGCTTTCGCTACTACCATGCTGGGGGTCCAAGCTGTGTTGTTGAAGATTTGCTCGTTTCTTGCAAGCCATAGTTTCCAGCACACATACTTAGGGATGGAGATCCAGATTCTGGCCCACATCATTTTCATTGAGAGCGAGGGATAACAGTCCTTCCAGTTTGTAAAAAGATCTACAACTGAGATATTCGAGGGGGCAGCAACCTTGAGACCATGGAGGGTGAGGAGCCAGACTTTGTTTACGAATTGGCAGTCTACAAACAAATGGTCGGATGTTTCCATTGCTTCTTTGCATAGAGCGCATCTATGAGGGCCTGCAATATTTCTTTTCATTAAGTTTTCGCCAGTCAGGACCTTTTTGTGCATTAGAGTCCAGAAGAAAAAATTAACCTTGGGGATCGCTGTAGAGTCCCAAATGTCCTTCCAGATTTTTGCTGGGGGTGGTCTGTCTTTCTGGCATTGAAGCATGGCATAGCCTTTGGCTGTAGAATAACTCCCTGCGGGTCCCCAGCCCCATTTGTCTTTATCAGTCTTATGCATTGGTGCTGCATCTCGGAGCTCTGCTTTGAGCATTTCAAGCTGTTGAAGGAGGTGATTTGGAACATTGCCGAAATGCCAATCTAACCAGGAGCCGTCCTCATTCCAATTTGAGATATCGCAGATACTCTGTATTCCTCTCTGGGCAAGAAAAAAATGAATTTCGTTCAGGCTGGTGTTTGAGGCAAGGGACGGCCTCCCCATAACCCGATCTGTCCATATGCAAGTCTATTTGCCATTTCCAGGAACTCGGTACAGCGCCTGGGTGAAGATTCACGTCCCTTTGAGGCATAATTGCCAAAGCTGCGTGCTTTTCCTGTGGAGAGTGTTTTGTAAATTTTGGATTTGAGCGCTGGGAACGTATTTGTGCAATAGCATTTTACTGACATGATGAGAAGGCTCATTGTGCATCTTCCACAGGATTTTGCATCCAAGGCCAATGTTAACCAGAGCTGGATCTCTAATCTGGAGCCCGCCTTCTCTCATAGGGAGCTTTGCTGTTTCCCATCTGACCAAATGGAACTTGTGTTGATTCCCTTTGCCACCATGCCACAAGAAATCTCTCAGAAATTTGTTGATTTGCCCAGAAATCGATTTGGGTGCCAGTAGATAAGCAACTTGGTAGATCGGCAGTGAGGAGAGAACTGCCTTTATCAGTGTTAATTTTCCTCCATGTGTGACCCAGTGTCCTCCCCAGGTTTCAATTTTCCCTTTAATTTTTTTTAGGACTCCTTCCCACAGGTTGACTTTATTGATGCCCAGAGTTAGTGGCAGCCCAAGGTACTGTATATTTTCCCAATCTGCATACCCTTTGAACCCCAAGGTGCTGGCTATCCTTTGGATTTCATGTTCTGTTGCATTCCAACTATAGACAACGCTTTTCCTTTCGCTTATCAAATCTCTTGTAACTTTGCAATAGTTCTGAAGAATGCTCTTAAAAGCAGAAGCAACTCTGTTTGAGGCTCCTCCTAGCATAAGAGAATCATCCGCAAACAGAGCATGATTAATAGGCTTAAGGTCCTTCGTAATTCTCAAACCTGGGTCAACTCCTATTATCCTTTCCTGCTCCAGCTTCCTACTGAGTGAATCCTCCATTAAAATGTATAGAAAAGGGGAGAGAGGGCAACCTTGCCTCAACCCCCTCGAAGATTTAAAGAACTCTGCTGGCCTCCCATTTACCAAAGGTGCTCTCCATGGGCTGTGGGTGCAGGCTTGTATCAGGTTTACAAACTCTTGCTCAAATCCAAATGAGAGTAGCACTTGATATAGGAAGGACAACTTTACTCTGTCGAAGGCGTTAGCCATGTCTAACTTGATCAACATGCCTTTCTCTTTTCTGAGTTTGCTGGAATGCATAGCTTCCTGAACTAGGATCACATTATCCAGGATGTGTCTCCCTTTGACGAATCCTCCCTACGATTCTGAGATGAGTTTGCCCAGCAGTGGCTTTATTCTGTTTGCAAGGAGTTTTGCTATTATCTTATAAGAGGCATTGCAAAGGGAGATTGGCCTGAATCTATCAAAGGAGGTGGGATTTGTGTCTTTCGGGATTAAGCGAGGAAAGTTGAGTTGGTGGCACCTCCCAGCTTTGCTTTCTATAGGAATCCTTTTATCATTCTCATGAGATCAGATTTGATTATATTCCAACATATCTTGTAAAAGTGAATAGTGAACCCGTCTAGCCCTGGAGCTTTGTCAGGGGCCATGGAACAGATGATTTTTCTGATTTCTTCCTCATTGGTTGGGCTCAAAAGGGCTGTGTTATCTTCTTTTGTAACCAGAGCCGGGATATTCTTGAGGAAGTCTTTGCTGCCTTCTTCGTTGTCATCATTCTCTTTGCTGTAAAGGTGGTGGAAGTGTGAGACAACAACAACCTTTATTTGATCTATTCCTTTGCAAATCTTCCCATCATTGGTTGTGATTTCAGAGATGTGATTCCTAGAGAGCTGGGCTTTGAATTGGCGGTGGAAGTAAGATGTGTTTCTATCTCCGGATTCCAACCATAAGCAACGGGATTTTAGTCTCCAATAGTCTTCTTCGATTATGAAGGAATGGTAAGTTTTACTTTGGATTGCTTGCTTCTTTTCCAGATCTGAGTTGTCAATTTCTTTTATTTCCATTTCGTTCTGCAGCTTTCCCAACTACTGCACTAGCTCCTTTCTTTGGGTGTTGGGATTACTTTCCGGTCTTTTACTCCATTCCTTAAGAGCTGTTTTTGTTATTTTAAGTTTTTGTTCCTAGACAAAATGGGGAGATCCAGTTACTGTGGTGGCCCATGCCAATCGGACTGTCTCATAGAAGCCACTCTTTTCTTTCCACAAAGGGCTGAATCTAAATGGGATTGGGCCTAAATTTTCTTCATCCTCTAACGTAAGCAGGATGGGTTTGTGGTCCGAGGTAAGCTTGGGAAGGATGGCTGTGGAGATTAGCTTCCTTTCCAACAACAAGGTGCTTTGTACCAAGAACCTATCCAATCTGGCAGAAATGTGTTCCTCCCCTGTCCTATTATTGGTCCAGGTGTAGAGCCCTCTGCGTGGTTTAAAATCCATTAGGTCCCACTGCTGTATCATGTCTTCTACTACATGAATCTGTGGGTCCTTGCTGATCCTTCCTCCTCTCTTTTCTTTCCCATTCATTACTAGGTTGAGATCTCCAGCAATGATTATATTATTTGGGGAAATAAATTCTAGATACTCATTTAAAGTTTTCCAACAGTCTTTCTTTTCGGAGTGCAAAGTTGGTACATAGAGATTAAATAATGCAATGGTTAACTTACTTGCTGTATGCTTCAGTTCTGTGTAGCTCCAATCCTGAGTGTTGAAGGAGTTGACGAGGCTGAACTGATCTTCCTTCCATAGTGTTGCTATTCCTCTGGAGGATCCCCTTGTGCTGATTGGTTTTCCTGTATTCTTCTGCCATTTGTTTTTGCTGATCTCTAGAAGGGCTTCCCCTTCGATTTTTGTCTCTTGGAGCATGAGAATGTCTACTGGTTCCACTTTCATCAGGTCCTTAACCGCTTCAATTTTTGCCGAGTTCCCCAGACCTCTGCAGTTCCAAGAGACGATTTTCATTACTTACTAGTGGGGGTGGATGGGCCTCCTCCTTTTTGAGACCTTATTCTTGTATTTCTGCCAATAGACATTTCTATAGTGGGTTGGCTTCCTTGGGTCTTTTGTCTTTCTGCCTCTTCCTCCCTTGCTTCTTTACGGGACTTCCTTCCTGCTCTTTTGGCTGGCCTTTCTAAGATCTCATCCTCAGAGGAGCTTACTGGTTCCATCATTTTCTTTCTGGCTATGTCTGCATATGAAGGTGAGGGGGCTGCCTCCATGGTTCCTGCCGTTTTCCCTTGTTCCCCGGTATCTTTTCTTTTTGAGGGGGATTTTGGGTGCTCCCTGCTTTCCATAATTATTTCTGGTTCTTCTGTTTCCTTATTGATCTTTTCTGCTTGCGTTGCTGATTGTGGCATGGGATTGGGGTCCCCGTCGGGTTGCTCTTGCTCCATTTGCTCGGGATTGTCACTCTTCGTTGTTCCTTTGTTTCTAGATCTTGCTGCCCATGTTTTCTGGACTATGATCCACTGGTTTGTTTTTGCATTCTCACTCTCCTCTGTATTCTTTTTTTTGCAGTGCCTTGTGAAGTGGCCATATCTGTGGCAATGCCGACATTTGAATGGTAACTGTTCATAGTCTAGCTCCTGGATATGCGTCCAATCTGCCGCAGTAAGTTTGATTGCCTCTGGTAATCCCACTTCCAGATCCACCTCCAGACAGATCCGAGCGCATGAGTATTGATCTTTCCTTGGTGCTTGATCGATGTACCTTCCGAGCTTGTTGCCGATTGCATGCAGTGATTTTTGGTTCCAACAGTGTAAAGGGAGATGGGGTAGGTGAACCCACACTGGAACAACGGATGGAACATCTTGAGCTCGATCGAAATCTGGGGTCCATTTTATCAAATATAGCCCCTGGGGTCCCATGAAATATGGGCCGTTTCTGAAGATGAGGTTTTTATCTTCAAGGTTTTCAAAGACGAAAACAAAGTAACCTTTCCCTACAAAGTGACTCTTTATCCCTTCTGAGATGAGCGGGCTCCAATTCCTTTGCACCCAGGCTTCAACGGATTTGGGAGAGGGCCAGAGACCAGTAAATTGCCCGATAAGACCTCTGTCTTCCAGATTGATTGCCAACCTGCAAGTTTCTTCTAATGGCAATTCAACACATGGGATGCATTCCAGTTTCTTGATGAACTTCTGTTGTGCTCCTGACGACAGTATTTTGGAAGCCTCGACCACCAATTTCCTGAAGGCATCAATCTCTGGAAAAGGGGGAGAGGTGGGGACAGATCCCCCACCAGCGTCCATGGCTGGGGGACCCCTGCACGCTGCTCGCTGCGCTGATCTCCTTATTTAGGTCGCGCTGCACTCACCCTCTCTCTCCTCACGCGTTCATGGTCGTATAAAAATAATTTGAAAACATTTTTAACTAAGTGGGACACTTGATCATTTCTCATGGATGTAGTAATCTTGGGAGTAACAAATAGATATTGAACACTGCTTTCACTGGGACCTTTTCCCCTTTGCTTGTTAAAATCATTACTGCTAAGTAATGTTTCTAGATCACCAACATCGTGTACGAGAGTGCTTTGGTTGTTACCCTCTTCTTCTTCGTTCAATATAGTTTGAATGAAAGAGTTACTGAATCCCACTGAAAGCATATGTCCAACAAATATTTTGTTCGGATCAAAACCTTTGATCTTTTCAGCATACTTTAAACTCACATTGTTAAAATGATTTGCAAATTCGTCAATTTTATTTATTTTTTTGAACATGAACTCTCCAATCTTCCATGGCAGGGGAATAAACTAGTTTATCCTTTTCTCATGGAAAAAATGTAGCCAAAAGTTATATTTCCTTTCCACCTCTGTAATAAATAGTTTATCATATACATGATACAGGAGAAAAAAAGGACTCTCTTTAGAGAAAAATATCCTTATGATACTGTGATTCTCCATTTTTTCTATTATCCCCTTTTTCTCTAAAGATATGGTGGCTTGATCAGATATCCTTGAATTTTTTTCTCCCAACAAAATCATTTTGAAGACTGAAACAAAATTATTATAAACTTCATAGAAAAACAAAGGGGTCTTATGTCTCCATAATGCTTGATACCAAAAGGTAACTGGATATGTTTCACAATTCACCCTCTTAATAATGGTTAAGTTTGGGAATTGACAACAATGCACAATAACAAATATCAACTAAGAGGCCATAAAGGATTTTCTATCCTTTTTATAGTGAGATAACTGGGACAAGATTTCAATAGAAATGAGTTTTCCCCAATAAAAAATGGCTTGTTCATGTACTGTAAAATACATAATATATAAAATCATGCGAGAGATAGAAGCAGTGATTTCCTAACCTTTCAACCTGGTAAATAACCATGCAATTTATCGATAAGTTTTTTTAAGAGACTCGACTTGGATTTTGGTTATGTCTTCCGGGATAGATGTAGGATTATCCAAATATTTCGGCAGGAGGTCAAGCCCATTGTTATGTTTCTTCAAGAATTTTCTGCAATCTTCACCTTCCACCCAATCCTTGCCACCCATTCCACAAAACCCGCAACAGTCTCAGAATCCACCACGACCTACCATCTTGCCCGCTCAACCCATTCCAAATCCGAACCACAGACCACCCCTACCACTTCATAACGCTGATT
>SNQJ01S0179522.1:0-19522 GCA_010110895.2 Picea sitchensis | reverse complement strand
TTAATATTTAATATGTTGTATATTGTTTTTGTATTTTCTTTTTATTTAATTTTTAATTTTTTATGTTTTGTTTTATTTAAGTTAAAACTAACCTAATTACTAATACTAACTTAATTATTAACCATTAATTAATTAATTAATTAACAATTGATTTATTATTAATTAACCAACTAATTATTAGCTAATATAGCTTATTAAACTAACTACATTAACATTTATTATTATTTTAATCTAACTGACCTATTGTTCTTTTTGTTCATCCTAAGTCTGATTATTCACGGATGGGTGACGGGCGAGAAGTAGTCAATGGGGCCACAGGACAAGGGAGTGAGGGCGCAATGTGTATGAAGGATGCAACAGGGTGATGGGGGCTCGAGTGAAAAGAATGGAGGGAGGAAACGGGATCAACCGAGCCATACTTCGTCATCACGGGAGAAACACCAAATCAACAGTCGAAGAATCGATTCCTCATACGACTGTGGATGCTCTGATGGTTTGTGAAATGATGCCTCTGCTCCAAAAGAGAAAGAAGCTGACTGCCTAATCATGTCAATATCATAACAACGTTTTATCCCATCTCTAGATGATGAAGGAAAAATTTGACCACACACACCATCCAACCAATCATCTATTGGATCCTGCAAAGACTGACAAGACTGTTGCATTGATTCAAATGATATTTCCTGACCTTTTATGTATTTATCCTTCAACTCTTGTTCAAGAGTCTCCTTCAACATTTGAAATGATTTAAAGCACAATGGTACAGAGTTCTTTTGGGTTAACTCATAATTTGTCTCAGGCTCTAAGCTATGATCAAGAATTTGAAAATCAATGTAGGTCAAGGGATGCGATACTGGGTTTAGAACAACCTCCATATCCTTAAGGGCATATTCAACTGATTGATCAGAGAAATTTCTGTCTTCACTATTTACAACTGACCTAGAGTTTCTTTTCCGAAATTTAAAATATGAGCAACATAAGGGCAAAGTGTCTTCACTTACTCTGACATTTTCTTCACATTCCTTATCGTTGTCATGACTGCTGTGTAAGGGTTGATTGTCATATCTGAACCATAAATTATCTTCTTCCTGCCAATGACATGCTGTTGATTGCTCTGAACAAACAACCTCTATTTCAGCTTCATTATCATCATCATACTGGTCATGCTTGGATAAATCATCCATGGGTGAAATGCCATTGAACATGCATATCATATCAGCTGGTTGTTCCTCTTCAAGTTGAGATGGAACTTCATCTTTGACTGTGTTGTGAATTGAATACATGAAATAATTATTATCCAAACCATGGTACCAAGGATGAGAAGCAACACGTTTGGAAACAATGACCTTTTCTTTTTCTGAGATCAGTGGAACATGGTGTCTTTGGACAACAAGCTCATCTTTCCTATTGATCCTCTGCATCATCTCCTCCATGGCACTGACCAAAATCTCCAGTTTAGCTTCTAATGACTTCATCTTCTCCATTTCTTTGTCCTTTAATTTTGACCTATTAATCAACAAGTTGGTCTCCACATCAACTGCAATGCTCTGCATTTCTTCGAGGCTTGTAGTGTTTCTTTCTCTTAACTGAAATTTCATCTCAGGATCAAAGGAATTTGGGTAATGCAAATGAGCTGACCCTGGGGGTGGCCTTATATCAGCAGGTATTGCATGATATACTTTATTGAATCTAGCTGAAAACTGAGGTATTGTCTCCCCGGGTTTTCTTTTCAAGTGTTCATACTCTTCTAGGAGGAGGAAAACATTTCCCAAGACCACCCACCTATCCAAGAAAACTTGTATGAACTCTTAAAATTTCTGATGCTTGCGGCTGGAAGTTTCTTAAACCAATCTTTAACTTTACCTCCCAGTGAACCAAACGATACGTCACGGACATCATCTTCTTCTACTTCAAAGAGATCAAGAAAATCCTCAAGACTTTGGATATGCTTTTCAGTGGTAATATTGGCATTCTCTCCATCAAACTGGGCGGATTATTGATGCAGGAGAATTGTCAGGGAGGTCTTGGAGAATAGGAGGAGAATAGATTATTCAACAATATACTTTGATCGGGCTTAGAAAAGACAAGACATAATTAGAGATAAAACCAAGATGTCTTGAATGGAATTTGAGCTTGAATACCTGGTCTTTCTTGGTTGCTTGGCCATGCTTAAGGTTCTTCCTCGAGTGGAGTCTTTGGTTATCTCTGGAGATGATTGGAGTGGCTAGGTGAATGATCTCAACCTTCTTATTTCTAGTCACTTTTGTCCTGTCGATTGATCATATCGGAGCTTTGAAATGTACTGATAGGGAACACTTCCCGATTGGAGTGTATTACATTGCTTTCTGTGAATTTTCCCAAAGTGAGGAAGTCATGGAGGGAACATCAAAACCACTTCAAGTCTGGATCTATCCCTCTAAGACTCAAGAGGGATCTCTAAGCCCATGATATATCTACGTTTTTAATAGATATTAGGCTAGCTATGAAAGTATGGGGTTGGGGTTTTGAAAATATTTAGATGAGGATGTGGTTGGCGATTTTCGGATCTACATTGGGCTATGGGGGCGGTTTATAAGACAATGATCAAGTCAAATCTAGAGGTAAATGTCTCCGCAGGGAAAGATAGTAACAACTATTGGATCGAATCAAGTTTAAAGGGTGTCGATTTGAGGAATAAATAGGGGAGGGAAAAATCCAGGCAAATGAGTAGTTAAGAATTCCTGAACTAAGTTTTAGTAGAAAACATAAAGATTATTGAAAAATTTGGACAAAGAGTATGCGCGCATAAATTCTTCTCCATTAACTATTTTTCAACAATAAAAATGAAAATGCTTGAATGATGGCAAAGAAAATAATAAAAATAGACAAAGGGACACCTCCTGGCTGCTTGCTACGAGGAATCTGTAAATCCATTTCCTCCATCCTTGATTTGTCATTCCAAATTTAGGAGAGCCTCCTGAGTAACAAGGCCCGCAGTCTAGCCAAAGGGCAAAATCTTTCCACCGAGTCAGACCATACATTAAAATCCTCTTAATAAATATGATAGATCATCCCAATAATTTTTGAGAGTCGGGTTTAACCGCCTCGACCAAAAATAGCCACCACTCCACAAAATTTGGAGTTTTCTGACATGAAAAACGGACCGGTTTTCATATAGCGAAAAAGGGGTCCGAGTAGATGTGATTGTTTCTTCAATGACACTTGAGAAAAAGGAAAGAGGTTATTGTAGATGGGCATGTGCTGGACCAAAAACTCCTCTGGTTTCACCAAATTCATCCCCGGCCCCAGCCGTACTTGACTCCTGTAAGATCGGGACTGTAGCGGAAAATTGAGAATCTGCAAAAATGGGCCTTGAAGATGGCTTCGATTCTCTCTGATCGTGGCTCCGTTGCAAAAAAAATGAAAGAGGTTTGTTCCTCAGCCGAGGTGAGATAAACTCTCTCGGGGTTTTAAAATTCGTCTCTATTTGCCCAAAAATAGATCTGAAAGAGGACATGTTAAAACAAGCAAAATGGCAGAAAAAAGGAACAGTGGTTTTTCAGGGAAAGCGGTATTCGGACCCCCCCTCGTTAAATTCGGATGGTGAGGGGGGGTCTGGATTTTTTATGGTCCATGGATTTGATTCATTTGGATGCGATGTATGGGGAAAGTGCGTGGAGTTTAATGGGGATTCCGGACCCCCCTTGCCTTTCTGTCTTTAATATGGTGAGGGGGGGGTCTGGAAAATTTATGGTGCGTTGATTTAAATGTATGATATGGATGGAGGGACGTGGGGTATAGAGGTGTGTGTTGAGGTTTGAGTGGCGGGAGTTTTTGGTGGGAGTGGAGTGTGGCGGTAGGGGTGAGGTATGAGGGGGTGAGTGGAGTGTGACATATGGTAGGAGGAGATTAGGGGGTAGGCTTATGATAGGTGAATTTTTAATCTTTGTTTTTTAGTTTTTAGTAAATTTTGACGGTCCATAAAAAAAAAAAAAAAAATATATATTTGTTTTAATATATTTTTTATATTATGTTTTATTTTCATTAAAATGTTTATATATGCATAATTTGTATTATATTTTGTTTGTTTTTGTTTTATATTTTGTTTTATTCTTTTTGTTTTAATATTTATTAGTATTTGTATATTGTTTTGTATTTTCTTTTATTTAATTTTGTATTTTTATGTTTTTGTTTTATTTAATTTAAACCCAACACAGACACTAATACTAACTTAATTATTAACCATTAATTAATTAATTAATTAACAATTGATTTATTAATTAACCAACTAATTATTAGCTAATCTAGCTTATTAAATTAACTACATTAACATTTATTATTATTTTAATCTAAGCGACCTATTTTCTTTTGTTCATCCTAAGTCGATTATTCATGGATGGGTGGCTTGAGTAGTCAATGAGACCCACCAGGGACAAAGGGGTGAGAGCAATGTGTATGAAGGATGCGAGGGGTGATGGGGGGATCGGCGAAAGAATGGAGGGAGGAAAGCGGGGATCAACGAGCCATGCGCCGTCATCACGGAGAAACTTACCAAATCAGCGATTCCGGAGGAATGCGATTAGCCTATGATTATAGGACCCCTAACATAGGCTCCACAGGGATGGCAGCTTCTTTTCGGGGAGGTGTTAAGAACCACAGGACTTCTAAACATCTGGAATGATCTTTATCCATTGGGGTGATCCAAGTCTTATTGAACTTTATTTTTGTTTTGATCTTACAGTGAAACCAAATGAAAATAAACAATGCTTAAAAAGAGATGCTCAGAATGCGGGCTTATTCATTTCTACCTTACTACAATCATTGCTCAGCTAGGTAAAGGAAAAATGCCAATGTGTCCAATCCAATAGTTGATCTAGTGTCTACGATTTCTTAATTTATGCGTGATGAGACTTAGAAATAAGTCTATTACTCATGCTTGAGGGAGATGAATTTCCAACCTGCTCTCCCTTACATAAACTTTGATAAAAACGAACAATAGGAAAAATAGCGGCAATGGAAAATTATCCTGTATTAAAAAATTTCTCAATATATGTATTCACGGGATCAATATAGGTTTATTACATCTTTTGATTTTCAGCTTCAAACAACTCAACATCAAGAATCGATTTTTCACCTGCCATTGTGTCTTTCAACGCACTTCCTCCATACGTGGATACTTTCGATGGTTTGTTGGCAGCCAATTCATTTTCAATTGTCCTCATAAAGGCGCCACCAATGAAACACAAACATTGATTTTTTTGTTGCAATTTTCAAATGAATGATGCTTTTTATTCTTTGCGCCTTTAGCGCTATCTTATTTTTGTTTTCACTACTGTAAGCATGAAATCTTAGTCCTTCAAAGTTACATTAGAATCATTGTTTGAACCATTTTCATCCTTCTGATTGATATGCCCTTTGCGCGTACATCTCACTTATCATTTTCAACTGGCAAGATTCTTTGAGTAGTACTCATGCTTCGATTTATTATGTGGCCTGGTTTCATTGAGTTTGCAATGCATTTGGATTTGGATTCATTTAACCTTTGGTTTACTTTTATATATACCTTTCTTTTTAGTTTAATGCCTATGTTTATGTTTTCATAATTATCGATGTTTTGATTATATGAAAACCTATTTGTACATTGGTTAAACTATAAATACAGTACATTACAATGCATAAGTATGGTTGATTATTTGATTTTGTTTTGAAATTGATTGATTTATGGCTTAAAACTATGGTGTAATGTCGATTTCGCACATTGGTATGCACATATCTATTCAATTTCATGGTTTGTGCACATGGCTTAATGGTTGAACTATGCTTTAATGCGTTAGAAACGATGGCCCGTAGCCAGAGATAACCTCTAGCCCTTGCACTTTGCGGCAATACGCGCATCCTTACCAGGGTTATTTTTGTTGATTTTTGGGAAAATCTTTAAACCTACTCTATTCAAACCCTTGTCTCTTAGCCCAGCTCTCTGTGTGTCATCCCTGGCTCACGGTGAATTATCATGGTTTTCGAGTCGATTGTGGTTTCCATTTTGCCGGGAAAAGCTGCCCGGTACTGCTCCTAGAGTCAAGTTTTTGCGTGAGCGATTATGGGAAAATGGATTTGAATTAGATCAAGTTGTTGAAAACCCAGAACCGTTTACAGCCCCTTTACCCTCATTGTGGGAGGTTTTCTTTAAATGAGCCATTCTGTGAGAGTTATATCTCGTGTTTTAAAGGTCATTTTCAGATCTCCTCAATGGCTTGGGTCTGTGTGCATGCTTATCACTTTCCAGATCTGTGCTAAAGGATTATTCATATTTTAGTAGGTTGATTGATTTATCCATGGAAACATACCCTAGAGCTATATTTGTCTCGGGAATTAAATCAAGTATGACAGATGGCCGGAGCACACCTCAAGATGAATTTAAAGAAGCTAGTGTTTCTAATGATACGTGAGAGGAAAGAAGTTGGAATTGCTTGCTCCCATAAAACCATAGGTGAAGTTGCCCATCTTTCAATACGGGTTAGACACAATTTTTGGGTCTTCTGATGTCATTTTCTTGAGTACATTAAGCGAAGTTTCGAATCCACATCAGTTTCTGATGGATCCATAGCTGATATAACTTTAGATTGGGTGGTTTATATTCGGGATGTTTTCTCACCATTGGTACTAGAACTTCTTTATGACACTAATCCACTGGCATGGCAGGAACTACAGCTGAAGCTTGAACGTCATTTGCAAGATTGAATGGGGGAATCATGGAGATCTGATGCTGAGGGACATTATTTCTTTGGTATGTTTTAGTCTGGCAATATTTTTCATCTTTAATTCTCTACAATCAATTCTATATGGATTGATTGATATGCAAAATAGATAGTTGTTGGAGAATTATTTGATCACTTAGCTCGAGAAATTTAGCGACTCACAACCTATGCGAAGGAATGGAAAATGAGTACGAACCTTTAGGAAGTTGCTACAAATAATAAAGGAATTTTCCACGCAGTCAATTCTAAGAGTGACTATGTGATTGATGTAATGCGGGAAGATATGAAGGCAATGAAGATTGGAAATGTATAATTTCCATGCTTTTAGATGATAATCCAAGGATTGAACTTGCAGAGAGAGATGCCACAAATCTTGTTCGTGTTTTATGTGCCTCTATGAAGAAAGCAGTAGGAACGATTTTCTCTCCTACTGCTTATAACCGTAAGCCTTCACTCAGCGAAGCTCAGAAGGAGGTACTAGAAAATAATAAACGAGAAGTAACAGCGGGTATGATGAAGCATTATCCATAGATGTTGAGGAAATATTTAGTATACAAGGTGAAGGTATCATCAATAGTGGGAATTATCATGCATATGAAGCTTGAACTTTATTCACTCAAATGTCAAGAACATAATTTCATGACTCTGCTTCAGCTTATAAAAAAGCATTTTTCAAACATGGGGAAACAAACACTTTAAAGTCATGTGTCAAGTCAATCACATTCTGTGCTAGTGAAATCCAGGCAGACTTGCAAGATTACGCTTGAGAATGGATTGAAGGTGGAGAGATGAGCTTGTTCTGGAAGCTCAGATCTGCCGCCATAAAATAAGCATGGGTATCTGAAGATGAGTACTCCTTGAGAGTGAATCTTAGAAGGCTTTACCAACTGCAGTTATCAAAGTTTGTGTCCAGTGAAACTCTTTTCTTAGACATGTTTGGTCTTATAAAAATTTCAGCAATTTGGATGATGAGGTGATCCGTCTTGTTCTTTTGAACATGTATATGCTTGGAGTTTAAAGATCAATTGATGGCGAAAATCCTTAGAAGCGAGAATGATGACCAAGTTTTTGAGAAGGAAGAGATGAAGTTCAAAAAGCGGCGGAGTGAAAGAAAAGCAAGGTACATTGACTTGTAACCATGAATGTAGCTTTGAAGACAAGAAAGGAAAATGTTGTAGGTGGGAAATTAGTGCTGCTACCTCCAGGAGTGGTGTGATTTCAATTGCCAATGTTGAAGCTGCTATGGATCTAGTGTATGCTTTGGGTTTGGTGACAAGATTTTTCATCTTTAATCCCTTACACTCAATTCTAAATGGATTTATTATGCAAAACAAATGGATGTAGCATTTTTTGCCTATATGAATGGATTTTTATTTTAAAAGATTTATTTGATTTTTTTGTTTTGATTGAAATGAATTAAATTAAGATTTTGTTTGTTCTAAATTAGCATAGCAGGTTTGGTTTGTTATGATGTAGGTGATTTGATTGTTTTTAATTAGTAATTAAATATTTGTTTTATCATTTGAATATTTTAACATAAAACGTTATTTAAAACGTAATACGTTCCAAATTAGACCAGCCTCTGAAGTCGGTGATTCGTAGCTAGTCACGAGTTAGATTTTACCATTTTTTCTAATAAAATATCCATCTAACTTGTCATTTTTGGTCCATTACAGGTCAATTCGAAATTACATTGGATTGGATGAGTAGTTTGGAGATATTTGGAATATTTTTGTTTCATTTTAGTTCCCTAGTTTAGTTGATTTTAGGATATTTTCCCTAATTATGTAAAACAATTTTCTATTATTCACAAGGAAGTTTTACCTTGTGAAATATATAAACCTATGGTTTTGTAATAATGAAAATCATCAGTTTTGGAGGAACAAGCATATGTAATTCTTATTCAAACTGGAGCAGGATTGATTCGTTGTTATAGCTTTTGCTTTTTCAATTTATCAACACTTTGTTCCAAGTTTTGTGTATGATTTTATGTATGGTTAGTATCACTTTGTTGTCTAAATCAAATACAAGTGATATAATCTCTTATTATTGTTATACATGTCTTGTTTCTTCCAAGAGGTTTAAGAACATAATAGTTGTTGATTCATCTTATGAATGATAGCTTTTGTCTTCTTCATTGGTACATGAATTGTTATATAAATTTTTGCATTATAGGTTTCCTTTGCGGGAATTTATGATGATAAAACTGTTATGACTTCTTGCTTGTTTTTCCTATAACATACTTCAAGAGGCATTGATCCTTTCTTGAGAAGCTTGAGGGCTAAGCGGTGTGAATTTCTTCCTCCAACCGGCTTAGAAGTCATCATACCTGGTAGGACTTGGAACACATTTCGAGGTTAATTAGTTAGGTGTTTATTGCTTTTATTAATTATTATAATATAAACGATAACTTAGTTATATTTATATTACATCGTTTAATTTGAGGAATATATATATATTAGATTGTTCTATTTCAGTTAGCTTTCTTTTTTTGTTCATAAATCATAAAATCAAAAGAGACCCTTGGTTGTCTCGGAACCTTGAACATTAGTTTCAGGGTTTTAATCAAATCTCGTAATTTGTCCATATTGTATATTTGTGAATAAAGAATGATCTTAGCTGATAATTAAGTAGTTGATTTGAGTTATTATAATCATAGTTGATATATTATATATAATAGTTAGTAGTTTATAGTTAGAATAGCATTAGTTAGTTTAGTTTGTTTTATTAGTTTCTAGTTTCCTTAAGATCACTTAACTTAGATCAACTTTTTCTCTTTGGTTCCCTTAGGAAACCTTAGAGCTGACCAGGCAGTTAAACTCATCACGGTGGTCCATTCCAAGCGGCTTAGGTTATTTAGACAACCGGACTGAGTTCCACTCTCAGTTAATGAGGGTGGTCATTTTCGCTAGATCAACGAGGTTTGTGAAAATAGCGCCTCACCCAAAAGATAAAGAAAGGCGTGCACGATCTTGTCAATATCATAACATCGTTTTATTCCATATCTGGATGATGAAGGAAAACTTTGACCACACAGACCATCCAACCAATCAGCTATTGGATACTGAAAAGACTAACAAGACTGTCGCATTGATTCAAATGATATTTCGATACTTTTTATGTATTTATCCTTCAACTCTTGTTCAAGAGTCTCCTTCAACATTTGAAATGATTTAAAGCACAATGGTACAGAGTTATTTTGGGTTAAAATCATAATTTTATTAATGTAGGTCAAGAATTGCGATCACGGGTTTAGAACAACCTCCATATCCTTAAAGGTATCTTCAAGCTGATTGATCAGAGAAATTTTGTCTTCACTATTTACAACTGACCTAGAGTTTCTTTTCAAAATTGAAAGATGAGCAACATAAGGGCAAAGATTTTTCAATTACTCTGAAATTTCATGCACATTTCTTATACGTTGTCATGAGAAACGTATGAGTTTGATTGTCATATCGAACCGTGGAAATTTATCTTCTTCCACCTTATTGACATGCTGCTGATTTCTTTGAACAAACAACCTCTATTTCAGCTTCATGATCATCATCATCTTGGTCATGCTTGGATAAATCATCCATGGGTGAAATGTCATTGAACATGCATATCATGTCAGCTGGTTTTTCCTCTTCAAGTTGAGATGGAACTTCATCTTTGGCCCAGTATTTTTGAATTGAATACATGAAATAATTATTATCCAAACCATGATACCAAGAATGAGCAGCAAAATGTTTGGGAACAATGACCGTTTCTTTCTAGGAATCGGTGGACCATGATGTCTTTGTATGACAAGCTCATCTTTCCTATTGATCCTACGCATCATCTCTCACTCATGGCACTAACCAAAATCTCAATTTATCCGTGACTTCATCGCTCCATTTCTTTGTCAACAATTTTGACCTTTTGATCGACAAGTTGGTCTCCACATCAACTACAATGCTTTGCATTTCTTGAACTGTAGTGTTTCTTTCTCTTAACAGAAATGTCATCTCAGGATCGAAAGCATATGGTAAATGCAAATGGTGGAAAGGCCCCCAGGGTAGCCTTATATCAGCAGTGTTACCTTGATATACTTTATTGAATCTGGCTGAAAAATGATTTATTGTCTCCCCTGGATTTCTTTCAAGTGTTCATACTCTTCTGGGAGGAGGAAAACATTTCCCATGACCACCCACCTATCCAAGAAAACTTGTATGAACCGCTGAAAATTTCTAATGCTTGTAGATGGAAGATTCTTAAACCAATAGTAGCACCTCCTAGAGGCAGGGGAAAACGATTACGTCACGGACATCATCTTCTTCTACTTCAAAGAGGTCAAGAAAATCCCAAGACTTTGGATATGCTTTTCAGCGGTAATATTGGCATTCTCCATCAAACTTTGGTGATTATTGTTGTAATTGGCGGGGAGGTCATGGAGAATAGAAGACAAATCCAGAGGCTTGTATCTGTATGGGACTTTTGCAGGGCCAGTGAGAAACAAAGAGACTACGACCATCCATAAGGTTTAGCAAGAGTAGGAGACAACCCAGGGAGGCTTATGTCTCACTAGGAGTTCTACAAGTGCATCTGGGAGGTGCACAGGTGTATGAGCATGTACATAATATACAATTGGGGTATGATCTCTTGAGACTCATCAATTGTTGATGGTCAAAGCGTGCACAACAATACTTTTGATCGAGGGCTTAGAAAAAGACAGACATAATTGCAGATAAAACCAAAAAATGTCTTGAATACAACTTGAGCTTGAGTGCACAGTGCTTTTCTTATGGCCATGCTTAAGGTTCTTCCCTAGTGGAGTCTTAGAGTTGGCACTTTCTGGAGCTAATTCGAGTCACCAGGTGAATGGTCTCGACCTTGCAATAATGCAGTCCTTCCATCCCACCACCATCCCTAGGTGATCCGTCACGGAAATTTGAAGTGTACTATTGGGGAATTGTTCTCAGTATGGTCGCCATTCTGTTGGCACTCTGTAATTTTTCCCAAGGTTGTAAGGAAATCATAGAGGCAACATAAAAACCACTTGAGTCTTGGGTCTATCCCTCCAAGACTTCGAGAGGGAGGACTCTTTCTGTATGATATAGATATGTTTTAATAGATATTAGGCTATCTATGAAAGTAATGAAAGTATGGGGTTGGGGTTTTTGAAAATATTTAGATGAGGATGTGGTTGGCGAGTCTTGGATCACGGTGGGCTGTAAATTGGTTATAGACAATGATCAAATCAAATCTAGAGTAAGCTGTCTCCGAGGAAAGATAGTAACAAGCCCATTGGATCGAATCAAAAGTTTAAAGGTGCCGGTTGAGGGAAGAAAGGAGGAAAAGCCCGAGCAATGAAGAAGCGGTTAAGAATTCATAGACTAAGTTTTAGAAGAAAACATAAAGATTATCAGAAGCTGAGAGGTAGAGTATCTGCAGATAAATTCTACCTCTGTAACATTCCTTTTGATAATAAGAGCTGAAAAAAAATTGAAAGATAACATGAAAAACATTAAACAGAGAAAATACCACCAATATCACCACACAGGGATCCTGTAAAAGAAAACATGTTTATTGTTGATTGCTCATCTCAAATTTACAGAGAAGAAGAAGGTCTTTTGGTCATACATAATCCACAGTCCAGTCCATGAACCTCATAGGTCGAACCCTTTACATTAAAATCCTCTGTGAATGAAATAGGGTAGATCATCCCAATAAATTTCGGAAGTCGGGTTAACATTTCGGTAAAAATAGCCACCACTCCACAAAATTTGGAGTTCTAGCGATGAAAGGCGGACCGGTTTTCTGCTTGAAAAGGGGTCACGAGAAGGCGTGATTTGTATTCAATGATGACTCTGGGAAAAATGGAAAGGTATTGTATATGGGCATGTGCTGGACAAAAACCTCATTCATTTTTTCCAAATTCACCTCCAGCTGGCCGTAACAGCTCATGCAAGATTGGGACTGTAATGGAAAATTGAGAATTTGGAAAAATAGATATGAAGATGGCTTCGATTCTCTTTACTTGTGGCTCCGTTGCAAAAAATGAAAGAGGTTTTTGTTCCCTAGACCACGTGATGAGAAAAAACTCTCTCGGATTTTAAATCCATCTCTGTTTACCCAAAAATCGATCTGGAAGAGGGCATTGTAAAAGAAGCTAAATGAAAAAGGAAAAGTGGTTTTCAAGGAAAGCGGTATTAGGACCCCCCCTCTCGTTAAGTCCGGATGGTGAGGGGGGGCCGGAATTTTTATGGGATGTGGATTTGATTCATTTGGATGTGATGTATTGGGAAAGTGCGTGGAGTTTAATGCGGATTCCAGACCCCCCTCGTTAAAGTCCAGAAAGGTGAGGGGGGGTCCGTAAATTTTATGGTGCGTTGATTTAAATGTATGATATGGATGGAGGGACGTGGGGTATAGAGGTGTGTGTTGAGGTTTGAGTGAGCCCGGGGAGTTTTGGGTAGGGTAGGGTGTAGGGGTGAGGTTTGAGGGGGGGTGAGTGGAGTGTGGCGTATGGTAGGAGGGTGGGGGGTAGGCTTAGGATAGGTGAATTTTAAGCTTTGTTTTTAGTTTTGTTTATTAAATGCTTGTTTTGTATACGTTTTTATTTTAATTATTATATATTTGTTTTATGTTTGTTTTTAATATGTTTTTATATTATGTTTTATATTTTCATTCAAATGTTTATATAACATAATTTGTATTATATTTTGTTTTGTTTTGTTTTTATATTTTGTTTTTATTATTTTTGTTTTAATATTTAATATGTTGTATATTGTTTTTTGTATTTTCTTTTATTTAATTTTTAATTTTTATGTTTTGTTTTATTTAATTTAAAACTAACCTGTTGCTAATACTAACTTAATTATTAACCATTAATTAATTAATTAATTAATAATTGATTTATTATTAATTAACCAACTAATTATTAGCTAATCTAACTATTAAACTAACTACATTTATTATTATTTTAATCTAAGTAACCTATTGTACATTTATTATTATTTTAATCTAACTGACTTATTGTTCTTTTTGTTCATCCTAAGTCTGATTATTCACGGATGGGTGACGGGCGAGAAGTAGTCAATGGGGCCACAGGACAATGGAGTGAGGGCACAATGTGTATGAAGGATGAAACAGGGTGATGGGGGATCGAGCGAAAAGAATGGAGGGAGGAAACGGGATCAACCAATCCATACTTTGTCATCACGAGAGAAACGCCAAATCAACAGTCGAAGAATCTATTCGCCTATAATTATAGGACCCCAACAATTGGTTTAGCACAAACAAATCCTGCTGAGCAATTGATGAAGCAATTACAACAGTTATCTATAAAACACACAACAGCCAGAAAAACTACTACTTTGGCTACTCCCCCTACCAAAATGTTGGAAGTACACACTGTGCAGTTGACTAACCCAAAGGCCACCCAGCAGCCTGAAGGGAAGAAAAAACAATGAAAGAAGGGTAAGGGGGATAAAAAACCCAATGATAATGTTGGCGGGGACAACACTAAAAAACAAAATGCGAGGTATCCATGCAACTTGTGCGTGGAATACCACCCGACCCATCTATGTCCTCGACTTGCAGAGGCCCAAAAATTTTTCATGCAGCAACAACAGGCGGTGTTGACGAACCCATTTCAACATGGGCAAAATCTAAATCAAGCCTCTGCAAGCACGGAAGGGGCCAGCCAAGAAACCTTCCTGCCTTCGAAAAACCCCTCATCTGTGAACGTATATATGGTTAGGGGTGATGCTTTCATATCAACTAGAGAGCAGGATTATAGTAAACCAAGTGCTTATGAGAAGGGTAAAGAAGCTGACCTCCCATCTCTTCCTCTATAGATTGAGAATATGTTGGGAGAAACAATGACATGCATTCCAAAGGGTGCCTTTAAGAAAGCTTCTCATAACCCAAACGCAAGGGCCACCTAGAACTACTCTATGGTGGAAGATTTATCACAAACCCCTTGTGGAATGTCTTCTTTGGAGGTCCTCCAAAGATGCCATGTTTAGAGGAAAGCCTTGTTAACCGCTTTGAGCTCTACTGAGACTTGTCATTCGAGTACCATCGTGTTAGATACAACCAACTTAAAACCTCATCTGCCTTACCATGTAGCGTTTCAGATAGTAGTGGCTTACCCAAAAAAAACATTTACATGAAATATATTTTGTACGATGGTCGACGAGGGTGCCTCGACATGCGTTATGTCATTGGCATGTTGGAAGGCCATTGGCTATCCCATTTTGTCTCCATCACCTACTCTCCTCACTACTTTCGACGGTCGTTCATTCCGACCACATGGCATCGTTCCTTCTTTCCCCATGCAATTAGGAGGGAAAATCGTGTGTGTCGAAGTAGAGGTAGTTGATGCTCCCCTCAACTATAACCTCTTGTTAGGACGAAGTTGGACTTATGCTATGCAAGCTGTGGTTGCTACAGTTTTTCGGGTCTTTTTCTTTCCACACGAGGGCTGGATAGTGCCCATCGATCAATTGTATTTCTCCAGACCTGACCCAACTTTGGGGGCATCCACAGTCTCGATGATTGATAATCCTCAACCAGATGTCGTCAATGTAGGAGTTGGTTTGTGCCCATCCTTGATGGGTACCTTCGATTATCCACCTCCTCACGACGATATTAAATTTTTATCCAATCACCATAACGTTGATATTTTTCAAGTTTTGTCGTTCCACATGACTTACTTTGAGGATCCATGGATACTTCCTTCCCCATCGGCCATAATGGATGCGACAGGGCACCCAGGCATGTATTTCCCTTGTTTTCCACTGAAGTAGCATACTCTTTGGTCCAACAAACTTTAGCTAACCCTAATCGGACTCCTGCACAAGAGTTAGATCCTCTTCTAGAGCCTATTTGGGCTTAGGGTTCTCATGCTAACATTGATTTGTTAGACTTAGTCTTGCCTTTTGATGAAGCCGTAATCGAAGCAATGACTAGTCTTGACAAACCTTGGGAAGATCTTCATCACAGATCATATTTTCTCCCAGATTTAAGCTTAATCGAAGAAGGATAATTCACCATGACCATGACAGGAGATCAGTCATCTCCTATTAATCTCTTAGATACACATGAAATTTATGCTAAGGGAAATATGGAAACTATCGCTGAAACTATACCAATCAACATCTCCTGAAACCCTGGCATCATGGAGAACGTCTTCATCGGAGCGGATTGCTCCCCCGAAGAGATTCAAATCTACACAGATCTTTTCAAAGAATTCCACTATGTTTTTTCTTGGTCTTATGAGGAAATGCCAGGCATCGATCCAAAAATAGTTGAACATGAAATCACAACTTATCTTGATGCCAAGCCTGTTTGACAGAAGCTTCATCCAGTTAATCTCAAGAAAGAAATAACCATCAAGAGTGAGGTTGAGAAATTTCTAAAGGAAGGTTTTATCTATCCTATCCGTTTGACTCAATGGGTGTCAAATCCTATGTCAGTCAATAAAAAACAAGGCACGATTCGTGTATGTATTGATTTCCATGATTTGAATAAGGCATGTACCAAAGATAATTTTCCAACACCATTCATTGACCAGATCATTGATGAATGTGTTGGTTGTGAAGCCTTTTCTTTCATGGATGGTTTTTCGGGATATAATCAAATCCAAATCAAACCCAAAGATCAACACAAAATGGCATTCATCTATCCTTGGGGTACATTTGCATATCGTAAGATGCCTTTTGGTCTTAAAAATGCTAGAGCCACATTACAATGGGTCATGTCTTTTGATTTTCATGATCTCAAGCATATAGTCGAGGCCTATCTAGATGATTTAGCATCATGATATCGCAAGAGATAGGATCATCCCACACACCTTAGACTTATCTTCGAATGCTGTCGCTACTTTAGGATTTGCTTAAATCCAAACAAGTGCAGCTTCTGCGTAACGTCAATACATTTGTTAGGTTTCATCGTATCAACAACAGGGATCATGGTTGATCCTCTCAAGGTGGAGGAAATAATCCAGTTGCTCCCCCCCCATGCACAATCCTTCAACTTCAGAGTCTATAAGGCAAGGTCAACGTTTTACGATGCTTCATTGGAAACTATGCCAAAATCACCAAGGGCTTTATGCGCTTACTGAAGAAAGACATTCCTTTTTACTGGGACGATGTCGCTCAACACTCTTTCGACACATTAAAACATGCCCTCACAACAAACACTCTGCTACGACCACCTAATTATAACAAAGATTTATTATTATATCTGGCTTCCGCAGAGTCAACCATTGGCATGGTTTTAGTTCAGGAAGATGATTTGTACTCAGAATACATGATCTATTACCTGAGTCGAGGCCTCGTAGGTCTGGAACTCAATTATTCGCATATAGAAAAACTTGCGTTGGCAACAGTTCATGCTGTTCAATGGTTCCGTCATTATGTTCTATTTCACAAGACCACCATCATTGCTGTCGTGAATCCATTCCAGTACATGTTGAAACGACGGGTTATAGGCGGAAACATTAGTATATGGATAGTCATCCTCCAGGAGTTTGACTTAGACTTCATTTCAGCGAAGTCCAAAAAGTCATTGGTCTTCGCAAAGCTTATGTCAGAACTTCCGGTTGAGTCAGGTGACGTTGTGCCTGAAGAATCACCTATCCGGGGAGATATGTTTTTTATCACATCTTTAGATCCCTTGTACGGAGATATACTTATCTATCTCCATACTTTGAAGTGCCCCACTTCTGCTTCTTGTGATGAGCGTCGGCGTATACGCCATTAGGATAAGAATTATCTCATACTCGATGATACATTGTATCAGAGAAGTGTAGACTCCATCTTACGTCGATGTCTCACACATGAGGAGGCAATTATAATGCTCAACGATTGCCATACCGAAGCTTGTGGCGATCATTTGTCTGGGTTGGCAACAACCCAAAACATTATATGAGCAGGTTACTTTTGGCCGACACTTATCAAAGATTGTATAGAATCGGTCAAGAAGTGCCATCCGTGCCAAATCTTCTCTCAGAAGATGAGGGCACATCCCTCTCCCATGTTTCCTTTCATCATAGTTGGTCCCTTCACCAAATGGGGGATTGATTACACTACTTGCAACCCCCCTTCAGCAAGGGGGCACCGCTATATCATCGTAGTTGTCGACTACTTCACTAAGTGGGTCGAAGCTATGCCAACGTTTAAAGATGATGGAGAGACTGCAGCTCTCTTTTTATTCAATTAGATCATAGCAAGGTTCGGCATCCCAAGAGAGATTGTTACTAACCATGGAAGTCACTTTCAGAACCAAATGATGACTAAATTAACATCAAATCTTTGTTTACGGCAATAGCATTCATCACCCTATTCCTGTTAAGCCCTAATATTGGCTCATTACCCCTTAATTGGGGCATATTAAATTAGTAATGTTATTTTATTTATGTCAACTTTAGTCCATTAGTTGTAATTTAGATTAGTAATGTTGTTTTATTTATGTCGGCTTTAGGCCATTATTTGTAATTATACCTCCTAGTCTCCTATATATACCAAGGAGACATTTTCATTTTGAATCATCTGGTACTTGAACATTTAAGTGGGGTAAAAGGAGGTTTCCCCATCGAAGAGGCTTATTATATGAAATTATCTCTTTTTCAAGGCATTGAGTACTTTTCCTGAGGTTTTTATATGCTATATTGATGTTTGGTTCTTAACATATGGTATCAGAGCTCAAGGTCTTGGGGTTTCGCTGCTACATCTATGACACCGTGGAATTTTCGCTATAAATTTTTTTCTACAACGTTTTAGAAGGAACGGCTTGGTGGATATTTAGAATACGGATCAAGGTACGTTGGGTTCAAAATTCAGCTCCCGAGGCATTATAATTTCGGAGATACAGCCTGTACAAGATAGGGTTCTGGAATCATCCTGAAATGAGTCATTACGAAATTGTTACTATAAAAACTTTTATGTAACATTTCAGACCCTAAAATATGGAGGCCATTTACATAAATTGGTAATGTATCTTTGGTAAAAAGTTTCGCTTCTGGGTCATCTTAAATTTGTAGATACACCCTGTGTAAGATAGGGTATCTGACTAGTCCTATTGACTAGTCTCAAGAAGGTGTTCCAGGTAAAACAATCATAACTTCTTCCTAGAGTATCTAAATTGCGTGGGGCTAGTTGCATTAGATCGTGGACAGTCTGTAGTATTTTGGGTGTGAGTTTAAGAATTTTATATCAATTATTTGGTGCGGGGCACACTATACAAGTGAGATCTCCTGGAAAGGCCAAAAATCAGCAAGTTGTGGGGAAGCTACCATAAATTCCACTTGGCACATCCAATTTTGATCAGACTTGTGGCATTGCAGAGACGAAATATCAGAGAAATACATAAGGGAAAGTTTCATACCCAGAAGGGCCAAAAATTGGGAGACACAATAGAATAAATATTGTCTAGCAGAACCACCTCAAAATAAAGGTTCAAAAGTGATACTTGGCCAACATGCCACCCAAAAAGGGAACTTGTACACCAAATAAGCCTCCAGAAAATCCTACTTGGACTCTTTATGAAGGTGAAGAAATGCGCAGGGACATAAATGAACTACAAAATAAGATGGATTCAATGGAAGCTAAGATGGATTCAATGGAAACTAAGATGGATTCAATGGAAGCTAAGTTGGATACTAATATGGTTTAAAATGGGAGATCATGGAAGTATTGAAAAATTTCATAACAGAGAAGACACCTAAAAGTGAAAATGCATCCCATGAAATTCATGATGTGGACACAAGGAAGGTGAATCAAGAATGGAGAAACTCCAACTTTGGTTTGAAGACCAACCAC
>SNQJ01S0179521.1:0-19522 GCA_010110895.2 Picea sitchensis | reverse complement strand
CTGTGTACACTAGAACACCCCACATCTGAGTGTCTGACTTTGCTTGAGCTACAAGCCATGTATAGGGGAGGAGGAGTCTTACAAGAACAACCATACCCTTCCAGAAGACCTTAGAGAGCCCAAAACCCCAATACATTTTATGACCCTAATGCACAATATCAACAGAAACAATGGGGTCCTTCACTAATGACCTATCCACAATGGACACCTCAACAAGCTGAAACTGGACCTTGGAAACAAGGTTGGAGGGGACCTGTGTATGGAAATCCCTCTTACCCTACATATCCACAATACCCTGCAAACATTTCCCAATTACTACCTGGATTCAACCCACCATAGATGCAAGATTTATTCCCACCTCATATACAACAATAATTTACAACCCCCTTGAACCTTAACCAGCAACAACAACCACCTATAAATGCCAATCAACATCAAAACCAAGCTGCCCACAACCCTCCGAAACCAACAACAACCCCTAACCCCAATAATCGAACCATGCACCTGGTGAAAAATAAAGAAGTTCAAACCTTTCCCACCTATGAAATTCAACTATGATCGGGGAAAGTTGTAAACCAATCAAATCCTGCAGTAATAATTCAGGAAGAAAATGATAATCATTCTGAGGAATAAAACACTCAAACCACTCTTGCAGAATAAGAGACCCCCCCTCCTATTCTAATCATTTCTCAGTATGTACGAGTACCCCAACAAGTTAATCTCCCACCCTACCCTGAAAGACTATTAGTGAAGAAACCTAACCCACCCTTGCACAGAGATATAAGGATGAATTACGAAATGTATGTATAAAAATACCTCTGTTGCAAGACATTAAGGATATCCCCATATATGCCAAAATCATAAGGGATCTTTGCATTAAGAAACCAGGAAGGAGGAAGAAGGAACCTCCCCTTGTTCAGGTGGTGGGACAATTATCTGAATTTATTTCTGAAATGCCATACAAATATAATGACCCTATAAACCTAGTAGTCACTGTTGAAATTAATGGTATTTCTCTACCAAACACACTCATTGATTTGGGTGCAACAATTAATGTAATGCCTTTTGACACTATGAAAAAGCTCCAAATCAACTAGTTAAGACCAACCCAAACCATGATAGAGTTAGCAGATAAGTCAGTCATTATCCCTGCAAGAAGTCTAGATGATGTCACAGTCACTCTAGCTTCTTGGGAATATCCAGTAGAATTTCTAGTCATCTATTCTAAATCATCCTCCACCAGCTGTCGATTTGGTGAGATGAATATATCCAATGGCACACATAGCGAAAAACTTGTTCTCTTTCCTCCTACCCAACCAACATAGGAAATACCTTTTTGGTTAGAAAACCCTTATGGAGAGGAAGATTGCATCAGACCCCTGTTAACACTTGAAAAAGTAAGAAGAATGCAAGAACAATCGGATGAACAAGTCTTAAGTTTATTTTTGGCTGATACAAATTGCATTGAATACTCGAGGTCTTTTGCAGAATTGTCTCATATTTTCAGTTCTGAATTTCAACAAACCTGCCACCCTGATATCACTTAATTATATACTTTATCACCATCTTCCTCAGAGAAGGAAGAAACTAATGAACTTATTGAGATCATCCCAGGAAAACCTTTGTATATCAACTCTAGTTTGGAACCAGAACAAAAGACCCAAGTAATTGAAATTCTCCAAAGACAATTTGATGCCTTTGCATGGGATTATGCAGACATGAAAGGCATTCACCCTGACACATGCACACATCATATCTACACTAATGACCAAATTAGACCAGTTAGACAGCCTCAGCGAAGGATGAATCCAAACCTTAAAGATATTGTAAAAGAGGAATTGCAAAAACTCCTTCAAGCCAATCTCATATACCCCATTTCAAATAGTCAATGGGTATCTCCACTTGTCATAGTTTCCAAGAAAAATGGTAAGTGGAGAATATGTGTAGACTTCCAGTAGTTGAACAAAGCCACCCATAGGGATTATTTTCCTTTACCATTTATTGATCAGGTGATGGATACCTTGTCTAGAAAGAAGTATTTTTCGTTCCTAGATGGGTTTAGTGGTTATAACCAAATACAAATAGCACCCGAAGACTAGGCAAACATTGAAGGGAGAATGGAAGGAAGGATTGGTGAACGAGAGTCAGCTGAAGTTGTACTACGAAAACCAACTACCTCGCAGCTCTTAGTAAAAACAAAAAGAGAAGGGTCCAGGTACCAAGTGCAGTTGAAACTGGGTACCAGACATAAAAAAGACAGTCTTCACAAGGGAAGGGAAGTGGCACAAAGCTGAAATCAAAAACTGCACTACGCAGTACAAAGTCAAAGTAAAATAAAAAGATCAGATATGAAGTGCCTCAAGATGATTCATAGGTGAGTGTTGGGGGCCTGTTGACCCTTGGATATGGAAACAAGAGAATATCAAGGAAGAAAAGGTCAAACGCGAACTGCGCAGAAGACACAGTGACTGTCACTGGGTCGAAGTAAGAAAAAGAGAAGAAAAGCAAGAGCGAAGTGCGAAAAAGCTAGTTGTTAGATGAGGAGATCAAGGATGAAATATCAGCAAGGGAGATGGATCGAGGACAACTCAGAAAGTGGGGAAAGCCACCATTACCACTATGCAGAAAGAAAGGAGAGATAGGTTGGTGAAGCCTGGGAAAAGTGGGTCAGGTTGACCTAGGGTTTTAAACACCTAGGGTTTTGACACCTAGGTTTCGATCTGGGGTTGTCAGTGAGGGACTATAATGTATAAATAGAGGTTGAGAGGACCTAGGTCATGGGGGATACTCTTGCTTGGCATTCATTTTGATTAGTGTGGGTGGAGAGATTATTGTACTGTGAGGGAGGAAGTGTTGAGAGCGAAATCTTCTTGGTATTTTAAGATCTTCAACTGGGTGCAAGGATCAAATCCTGCAGCTGGGTGTGCAAGATGGTAGAGGAAGAGAGAATAAGAGAGAAGATCTTATGACTAAGAGCACATATCATAATTGTAGGCTTTATCTTAACATATTATAAGCATAGTTCTCTGGGCATAGCCCTAGAGAGAGGGTGAACCACGTATACCTTGTGTTGTGTGTGTGACTGATCCTTTGATATATGTTGTTGTTATATGGTTAATTGCATTACTGTGTTAGATAAAATCTATAACTATGCAGGATAGATCTAGCTTGATAAGTGTTGATGCATATGGAGTTGTTCTTGTACTTGATCCACTTGACATTCCTTTGGTTGTAGACATCTCTGTAGTGCAACCCTCTCATAGTTGCTTCGGGTGAGACTGCATCTGCTTCACAGATGTTGCTAAAAGGGTTGGTAGCTAGGGCTTGTTGGTGTGCTCTTGGAGTCAACCTTGGGTCTACCCCTGTGCCAACAATCCCTACTTCAATACATAAATTAGTAAAATCCTTGGAGGTGTATTCTCCTCCAATATCTGATCTTAGTACCTTGATATTTCTTTTGGTTAGGTTCTCAACCTCAGCTTTGAATTCTTGAAATCTTGCAAGGACTCCATCCTTGGTCTTTAGGAAATAAATCCATGTTTTCTGAGACTGATCATCTATGAAGAGTACATAGTAAAAATATCCATTCAGGGAGGCAACAATCATTGGCCCACACACATCTGAATGTATCAAGTCCAATATTTCCTTGGATCTATTGTCACTTCTCAAGAAGGACCCCTTTACATTCTTTCCAAGTGCACAACCTCTGCAAACACCTTTATGTTGAATATGTATCTTTGGAAGGTTTATTACCATTTTCCCTAGAGCTTGAAGGGCTCTATAATGAATGTGAGAAAGTCTCCTATGCCATAGCTCACTCAAGCTAATAGTATCATGTAATAGGGCCTAGACTGGTCTGATAGTCAACATGTATAATTTTTTTTCTCAAACACCAATTACTCTGGCACAATTTATATGTGAGTCCTTGTGCCATGCAAGAACTTTTCCTTTAGAAAAATTAACCTTGTAGACTTTGTCTTCTAAGGAATAAATGGAGACAAGGTCCCTCTTCATCCCAGGTACATATAGTACCTCACTTAACTGAAGAAGTATGTTCGAATATAGTAGGAAAGTAGAAGTTCCAACCCCTATCACATTATATCTGCCATTGTCTCTAAGTACAACATGTAGATTGGTCTCTTTCTCAACAAGATTTGTCAGGTGATATTTAAATCTGGTCATGTGCATGGAGGCACCACTGTCAATAAACTAAGTATCATTATAAGTGGGAACCATACCTGAGAGTGATGAAATGAATAATAAGGATTCTTCTTTGATGTCTTCATTTCTATGAAGTCTTGGCTTCCAGGAACTGTATTTTCTTGATTCATCAAGCTTATCTTCCATCATATTTTTGTTCATCGTATTTTCAGATTCTTCACAAACCCTTTTTTGTTCATCATTTATTCCTTCACAAACCCTTCCAACTAGGATAGAAACCTAATGGCTAGGCTAGGCTAGAAAATTTTGGTTTTGGGCTTATGACTGCCAAAATAATCCTTGAAAGTCAAAACTCGCGGACCGGTGCCCTCTCAATTGGTTGCAGAACCCTAAATTTGAATCTCTCAAAATTGTGGTTCCTAGAACTTTAGGCCAAAAATCACAAAATTCTTGAATTGCACTTTGAGATCTCCGAAGTACATTGAGAGAGGCCACTCTCCCATGCCAATTTTAGCCCCAAATCCAAGTGGCATAAAGTGTTGAAAACTGAAAAGGAAGGAGGGCCATACAGAATTGTAGTAAACCTAGAGGGTCGTACGAAATTGCAAAAAGGAGGATGGTTGGATTTAATACTTGTGCAATGGGCTTCTTCAAGACCTAAGCCTTGAAACCATGTTGAATTTTCACTATGTTGGGCCTTCAAGCATGCGGTTTATTTCATTTTATTCATGTACTTGAACCATAAAACAAATTCATGTACTTGAACCATAAACAAATTCATCTACACCATTCACAATTGTTGCAATAACCAAGATCACAAGAAGAAATGTCATGCACAAGAACACAAGAAATATCATGGGAAACCCCATCTCAACAAGGGAGAAAACCCAACAATCCTTTTCTATATTCCTCAAGAGAATATCCTCCAACCATAAAACCCCTAATGCACACAAGAGGGTTCCCTACCACCATGAAAAAATTGTGCCCAAGAGAGGTGTGCACTTCAACCCTAGAAATGTACTTGCTTAGGAAATTTCCAAATGATAAGTGACTTGTGTATGTGTTGTGTTTCCTCAATGGGGAAATCACCTTTTATTTATACTAGATTTCGACAGACCAAAAGTGGTGTCTATTGGAAAAACAAGGTTGACCACACTAACTCAGAAATATAACTAATTATTACAATAAACATTAATTATATTTCATATAGAGTCAATTTGTAACTCCTTCTGACATCACAATTAGGTTACAAAAAAATCTTGCCACCCTAGACAATATAACAAGGATTCTCACACCATCCACCTGGTGTCAACCACACTAGGGGTATGCCCACCTATGTCTCAACCACAGGGACATCCCACCACCGCATCTCTATCTCATTGAGTCCATAGGAGAATCATCTAGCACTACTTCCCAAGCCCCATCAATCCAAGTCCATACAAGGTAGGAGACCACACATCATAGCAACTCAGTCTGAGGCCACCCATCACATGGGCACCTTCACCCAACACAAGGGTACACATTGTTTCATATCTCACAAAGAGGGAATGGAGACACCCATCTCATGGGGAATCCCTACTTCCCAACACACGGGCACACATCATCTCATCTTAGTCTAGAGAAGAACGATGCACCCACCATCTCATGGGAACACCCAATACATGGGCTCTCTCACATGTCAACTCACTCATTCTGTGTCCCTCGAGGATGTCTCACTAAGTTGTAATCAATAATAGAATCAACGCCCACATCTTCAATAAATTTAATGAAAAACTCACTCATATACACAGTATCCTTATTTTCCAATGGCATCCATTACTTTCAAGAATATTAGTTCATTTATGGAAGGCACAAAGAAATTGATGAGTGGATAATGTGATGCATCCATCCATCCATAATAAACAATATTAAAAGTGGATGAGGGCCATTATGGTTTAATAGGCTCTAGGATTGTATCCACCTCCTTATTTGACTTAACCAAGAATGTGGTTCTAATATTCTTTGAACTAGGAGGCACATACCTAGTTGGATCCCATTCAACTAGAGCCTGACACATCTCAATAAAAAAAAGGAGATTGTGCAACATTAAATACATTTATGTTGAGAGATAGAAAAGAACCCAATGGTAAGATCAACCCCATCTCATCTCTCTTGTTGAAATATCTTGTCCATTGGACCACCACTTCTGAGTCACTTCTTTTGTTGACTAAATAGTCCTACAACCTAATTAGGTGGTTTCCTCAAGAATGGAAGAGGACCCTCACTATTGTTTTTCCTACTTGTTGCAGCCACCTTCCCCAAGCCAACATTATCCCCTCTTTCCATTTTCATTTTGGATGCACTCACTTATTTACATTCTCCAAGTCCATAGTCAAGGGCAAACAAATGACCCTTAACTCAGTAGTAGGTTATATTATATTAAACATTGCATAAATTACATTTCCAAAGAACATTCCCTCCCCAAACTAACTTGGTACCAATCCCTTGTTGTGTTGTTACATACTTCCATAGTTGGTATTTCTTTTCTTGTGGATGTTGTCTTGCTACAACAACTTTTTTTAGCACTATAAACTTCACCTGGAGCTCCACTTGTAGCATTTGGAACACTAGCATAGAAAAATCAAGTTGAAGGAGGGGAGGAAAAACCAAAAGTGTTATTCCTCCCTTTGACTCCTTTAACAGTTTTCCCTGTTGATTGAGCCATGATTTCATGGTGTGAGCAAAAACACTGTTATTGGAAAAAAGCAGATATCTAGTTTGCAAATCCACCTAGAGAGTGCTTGTAATCCCTTTAAATCTCAAATTTATCCTTTAGCTACAAACCAATAGACCTCAGTTCTCCTTCCTGTAGATAAAAATGAGGAAATAGAAGGGGGAAATCATTTTTTAGAGACCTACCGGTCTCTTTTGTATGCCACGTGTGTTAGACACATCATGACATGGCTAGGGCACCTGGTGTCCAACACATGTTTGGCGCATGTCTTGTTTTAGGACATGTGTTAAACACGTGTCAAACATGTGTCATGGCTTGCCACATGTTTGACATGTGGGATATGGACATGGAACTTCTAAGGGCCCGTGTCCTTTTACTTATGTCAAAATCCAAAGGCTGGTGCAGTATCCTAGAATACCAAGTACATTGATTTCATTATATTGCATAGATTTTAGTATCTCATAAAAGTTAAAAAATTTTGCTGTTATTCACTGCATTGCTTTTAGTATAGTGCATTGATTTCCACATTTGTATAGTCGATAAATACTAAATAAAAATATTTTCTTGCTATTTTGAAACAATTGATTAGATAGAATTGTAGGGAAATCATTATGCCCAGTAAAGGAATTTAGTAGTGAGGCATTGAATAACTAATCAATTAGATGATATAATATCACGGTCATAGAAAAAGAATTAAATACAAAGACTTACAAGAGCTCCAAGTCACAAACTAACATAACTAGAATCACGAAGTAAAAGGTTGACATCATTCCAACATCTCCAACTATAGAGGCCCAAATGGTGAGTATCTATAACAAAGAGTCATATAACCCACTCTCTAGGTTATACCATGCCACAGCTCAAGAATTACAAGAAAAAGGCCACATGAATTCAAAATTACAACTTAATTAGATAAAAACTCAATAGCTATAGGAGTCTACCTAGAATCCCAAGCACACCCTTGGGTGCTAGATTTCCCATCCAGTGATATCTTGTCAGTTTGTATAATTATTCTTTATGTTTTCCACCTTATATTGGTTTCATGAGTGGGTTCCTTCTTGAGACTTCATGAAGTCACAAGGGTTGATGTTGGAGAAATAAACTAGTATTATTGGAAAGGAAGGGGGCATCGTATGTCTTTCACTCTGATATTTCAAGTTAAAGGCTTGAATGATCCTTCTTACTACTCACCTTCATCATCACTGAACATTTTTTACTTTATAACTTCTCACCTTATTTCTCATGTAACTTTTTAAGTAGCCTTCTTGATAACACCATTCATATTATACATGGTATTTCATAAATTTCAAAGGATCATACATATACAACAATGATGATCTAAAATTTTGATGGGGCCACCCACAACTAGAACCATCCTAGATTTTATCTTAACTCTAGATTTATGAGGCACCAAAAGGATCAAATCCATCAAGGTGATCAAGTTTTTCCCTCTTAAAAAAATCTTGTATCTCTAAAGATTTGATCATTCTCAACACTTAATAGATCTGGAATTTGGAATTAGTTGATAATGGGATAGATGTCAATGATTATGGTTCTTGGTACAACTGCATAGGAATGCATGAATTGTGTATTAGGTATTTGATCTTGAGTTGCTCCGGAGAGAGTTAGGAGAAGGTGACCCAATGACATTAAGATTAGACTGTCACTTAAATTCTTCTGCATTAAATTCGATAGATATTATGCATCTCTCTTACGTGTGTGTTTTGGTTCTATTGTGCATTTCTTGGCATTTTCATATGTCGCGGGTTGAGTTCAATTGTTTCCCGACAAACATTTGAATGTTGCTAGTCAGTTTGAGGTAAAAGACACTCTTGTTTAGCAAAAGCTTTTAATAATAGAGACAATATTTAGTCTATTTAGATTCTGATTTCATGAATACCAATAATCTCATGAGATTAACTTACAGCATCTGGAGTTGGTTCAATTCTCCAATGTATTCAGGAATTTCCCCAGAGATCATATTGTTCCTTAAGAATCTGTCAACAACATTCAAGATAGATTATAGGATAATTTAACAAAAGCGAAACTTGGAAACATTCAAAATAGCATATAAACTTCAAAACAATGTTTCCATAAAACAAAACATGTAAACAAGTAACTGTACATCACTCACAATGTTGTCAGATTCTTCAGGTCTTGTAGGAATGAAAGAAGTGTGCCACCTCGAGGTATGTCACATATAATGTTGCTTAATCAATAGCAAGTTAATACAACTAAAGCAGAATGAATATAATACAATCCAAAGCACAAATGGTTAACACAAATGCATTAAACAAATTATGATTATCTTCTCACACACAAACACACATATACATGTGTAATGTAAGCAAAACTAGAAGATTGAAAAAAAGTAATGATTGCTAAATGATAGAGGACATCACTCGAAGTTCTGAGTAAATTGCACACAGAAGGAACTGCTTGCACTGGGAAATGAACAAAAAATGGTAAGGATATTCATACGCACAGGCTATTTAAGTTAGTCAAATTTGAAATGCTTAAAGGAATTGGCCCCTCAAAAGAAGTTCCTTCAAGTTTCCTGCAATAAAAAAAGACATCATCTCCCATACACATACACATGAAACGAAAGAAACAGAAAATCCTCATGTATTAATTTTTCTATATGTGTTTATATTTATCTGACTTCAGGTCATCATCCGAGGACAATTATATGTGAGCAAACCCAAAAATGATCAGTGTTTCACACAAAAGTGATCTCACAAGTCGTTAAGTTGGCTCCAGTAGTTTCCAATAAAATCTGGTATCTTTCCAGTAAAGTTGTTGCTAGATGCCCAACTGCACAACAAACAATAAAATAAATATTTCTGCAGAAACGATTGAGTTTGTGTGTTTATTTGAATCTCGCTATCTTAATTTTCAATACAATTGTAGATGAAAATAACAAAGCTACTTACAATACTTTCATCTTCTTTAAATTGGAAAATGTTGTAGGTATCTCTCCACTGAATCGATTTCTTCCAATGTAGCTGCCAGTGAAAGAAAATAGTGGTCTTCATGTTTAGCACTAAATTGATTATTGATTATAACAGAAGACTATAGAAACTATAGCAAAGAGTTCATAAAGAGAATAAGACTAGCCATATTGTGTACAGGGTACAACATTTCGGATGCAATCACTGTGAATATGGCTTAAAAAAGAGATGCTCATTGCAAACACAACTAGATGAGTTAAAATGAATGTGGGGGGATTTCCACCTTGAGAAATTCCCAGTTTGTTTTCCACTGGAGAAGGATTTAAAGCTTCTTCTGGATTTTTAGTGTAATGACAACCTCCAAAGAAAGAGTATCCACGTGGCTGATATTAAACAATAGACACCGATAGCGAAATTTGTTCCTCGTTTTCAGGAAAAGTAGTTCTATAGAATTGCGGTGGGAGATCAAAGTTTAAGTTTAAAAGTTTCAAGAAATGTAGAATCTATCAGGGATGAAAAAGGATGAGAAATACATCCCAAAACTTCATATATGAAAGGGTCAAGCCGCCAAGGAGACTACACCAAGCAGTCAATAAAACATATTAAACAGTAAATAAACAAAGCCATTACTCTTCATAAGTTTTCAATACAAGAAGCTTCAGATTCAATAGGAATTAAATTTTTAGAAACAATTTAGAAGCATCTCACTGTCTAGATAAAACAAAATTTCAAGAAAAATCCCATATAATTGTTACATAATATTATTTTCCCTTCAATCAATCTTGCATTTGTGAAATTCATAAAAAGAAACCCCCTAGAGTACTTACATAAAATTCAAAGCATTCGATCATATGATTAATATAAAATATTATATGTAACATTAATTTATATATTAGTATTAATATAAATAAAATATATAATTGGATTTACATATATATTAACAATAATCAATGACTTTGTACAAATATTTGAGGAAACTTTATATTAAAAAATAGTGAATTCAACCAAACAACATTGTAATACAAAAAGATAAGTTAAAAGTCATAGTATAATAACAAAATTTCATAGTTATTGTTTCAAAAAACCTTAAGATTCCTTAGATAGACTTTAAACAAGAGAAGAGAGCATGACATATAAAAGAACATGATATATATATTACTGTAAAAACTAAGAGAGTAGGGACACAATATAACAAAACATTGTAGAGTGAAAAAATCTTAGAAAGTTGAGCTATGAAGGGTTTCTACTACCAAAGTACTCTAAGACTCCTCAATAAACTCCTCACAACACATATCCATTTTTTTATTAACCAATAGGGTGATATTGTTTTGCATTGGCGACCAATTCTTATATGCACGAGCACTCATCATCCATGCACACATCCTTAATCTGAGATGAGTCATGAGAAGAGGGTTTTCATTTGAAACTATAGTTTAAGGAAGAGGAGATTGAATCACCTCTCGAGGGGTACTTGTAAATGTGTTGCGATGTGAGACACCAACTAGACCAAAGAATCCAACTTCAAATCAAGCTCCAAGTATTTTCTTCTTTGAATTTGCAAATAGTCCCTAAATTCTCACTCTAGTTGTTTGAGCATATGCAATTGGATAGTATTCTCTCCATTACATTGAATTCATTCTCAAATCTCCACAAACAATTTTTCTCCCATGCCTGATGTACCATCTATTTCATTGAAGGGTTGATTACTAGTGAGCTTCAATCCTTTGCTACCCTGCAATCACAACACTTAATGCTTCTTCTAACCTCAAGTAAGCCACACAAAACAAAACAATTACTTCTACAATGGAAATGAGCCATTTCTACCATAGAGATGGAGAATCTATAAACCAAGCTTCCTAAAAACAATGTGTAGCCACCTGCCAATGTGAATGAATAAAACATCCCTACCAATTCCCCCTTGGTTTCACAACCAAAGTTGGCTCCCAAATTCGCTTCACCAACATCACAAATTTGGGATCACGGTAATGAGGAATGGATATAAACTCATCTCACAAATCCAAAACTCAGAAGCCAAAAATAGAGTGCAATGATGCCATAGTACTACTCATAATCATGGGTCTTGATGGATGAAGGTATCGAAGAATGAGGCAAAGTAAATGCTTTAACTCTTTGTCTTTTGAATCTTTCTTGATGAGATACTAAATTATTATTGAAGGGGCACAAATTGCAAAGCCTCTCCTTTTACCTTTATAAATCCTTCACCCAAGCCCACACCAAGATTTCCTAGAAAATTATACTCAGTGTTGATTGATTGCAACACTAGAAAGAAGGTTATGGATTCAAAGTCCTTGACAAATTGCTCGAATTATTTGGATAAGGCACGAGAGGTGAGCATCTTGAGGGATTGATTGATGCAAGAGTGACCTTATTATTATTGATGAACCAACAACCACTATTGCACATTGAATTTGTTGTTTCTTGAGCTATTGTAACCCTTTATAGCTTTTCATTGCTTTCACCTTGTTGTTGGTGGAAATGCCTAATCCCCATGTGAAGTCTAGTTCTAGATTTCCACTAGGATCATATATTATCCCCTCTCACTTGCTACCCTTGGATTTCCTTTAGACACCCCATCAAAAAATAAAATGTGTTGTTTCCTTTTAAACCTCCATTGTTGTAATTCACAATCTCCTAGTCTTAGCTACCATTTGATTGCTTGATTTAGTTTCTTGATCTAAAATTTTGGGGGTAGTGGACAATCTAAGAGAAGATATTTTAGATAGACCCTCCCAACTACCTCATATATATCTACAATGACTTTACCCAAGCATGGAGTGCATTATCTCATGTAGTAGTCTCCATGATTGACTCACGACTCTTTAAGGGGTTAAATATTCTTAACAAAGATGATGTGTTTCTAGGCCAGCCAAATCTTTTTAAGAGGGAATAATTTTGGCAATGTTATCCAAAGAATTTGGAGAAACTATTTATTTTCTAGCTTACTTGGTTGTGATGTCAGCCATGTTAAGAACATTTTTTGCTATTCCCAAGGCAACATGATTGAATGGCCCACATATTCTATATCTAGGATCCATGCTTGTTGAGTGAATTCATATTCCAAGAAAATATGGTTGGATGTCTCTTCTATGGCATAGCAAAGGGGAAATCTAGTTGGTCCATCGATTCCAACTTCCTCAAAATTTTAGTTGTCAATAATTTTCCTCGCACCACGATCCAAAAAAAGAACTCGCCTTTTGGAACTTGGTAGACTCCACTCCATAAATTTTTCAAAATGGTTAACTTTGGAGGGAGGTCAAGTCCATATAGATTATAGGAATATCCTTGGTTGATATTATATATTCTTCCATTTGACCCCCATCCGCATGAATCCAAAATATATTTTTATCAAAGGGGTTGCCCCACAAAGATAATAAAGTAAAGAAACATACTTGTCCTTAAGAGGATCTAGAGGAGAGAAGTATTTCCATAATTTCCAACAACCATCATTGGATTACTTTCGACATGACAAGTCAAAGATGGAAAATACCCCCCTGTAGTAAATTCCACTCCCTTATTCCAGATAATGAATGAACATGAGAAAGGGGGGATGACCCATGATTCGATCTTCCCAAAGTCAAAACATTTTCCCATTTCTAGGGATCCATGAGACATGATCTTGGATGAGAGACACAATAGCTCTACAAAGTTTCCAAAATGGAGAGCCACTAATATTTGGGATGGAGTCATTAATAAATCTCAATCGATCCCTCCAAAGACATATCTTATAGCAGACTACCTTCCACCACTCTTTCACCCTTGAGACTAACCTCCATAAGATTTTTTCACCTAAAACCAAGTTCATCAAAATAGGATCACTAATAGACAAGCTTCCTATTTCTAGAGTTTCTCTCACCAATGCCCAATTGACTAGATGGTATTTTTTACTATTTTTTCCCTGAGCCCAAACAAAATTCCTTATTTCTCTTCCAATATATTGAGTGATGCCAAATGGTTCCAAGAGAGCTAAGCCTTGATATATTGGTAGACATGATAATATTGACATTATCAACACCACCCTCCCTACTAGATTTAACCATTGTTATATCCACTAGGCCATTCATTTGTTATTTTCAATATACTGGCTGTTATTATACTACTTTCAATCGTTTTTTAGGGATCCCTAGATATCTAACAGATGTCCACTATTATATTAGTGAAAATTCCAAAACCCTAATGATTTCCTACATAGTGTGAAGTAAGGAATTCCAACAACATATATGGATTTTGGTTATGTTGATTTGTCCACCTAAAGCATCCATATAAGTGCCCATCAATAACTTAAATTTGTTATCTATCATCACTAAATAACCCCCCAACAAGAGAGTGTTGTCAACAAACTATGAATGATGTATCACCTTAATACCTTTTAGAAGTTCTGCCAATATTAAATTATCCATTAATAATGCTCCAATAGGCTTGTTAAAAGTGTATTGTGAAGTCCATTTAGGCTCGGTGCCTTATCCGGGTTATGAACCATAGATTTATTTCCTGTTATATATTCCTCTTTGATTTTCCTAACAAGATATTGGTTTTTCTCATCTAAAACCAGGGAAGTTACTACTTGGAGAATTGTTCCAGTTTCCTATGTGTACAGTTTCAAAGTGTTCATAGGCTACCTCACAAATTTCCTCAAATATGTTAACCCTTGCCCCATTGTCAATAGTTATTTCTTGAACATGGCAAGTTCCTCAGCAACTAAGTGTGGGCCTTGTTATGAATAAAGGACATATTCCAATCACCTAGATTTGACCACAAACTTTGAGACTTCATCCTCTAATTCTCTTCGTCCTTCCTATAATCATGATGCAATTTATAGGCCAATAATTTTTCTTATGATTGCAATTTTGAGGTTATCAGCTTGACAATCCATTATGGATTGAAGGGATTTTAACTGACACTAAAGATCTTTTCTCTCTTTTAAAGGAGGGGGGAAATGTCTCCTTAACTAGGCTTTAAGGAGATTTTTTGGTATTCTTGATTTTTGACTCCCAGACATATGATAGAGAACCTTGAACTAGAGGACTCCACTATTTTTCTATCATAGTCAAGAAGGAAGGATCATCGATCTAGAGATGGATAAATCTAAAAGGTATGGGGCCATAATTTATGTTTTCCTAGAGATATAACAATATTGGTTTATGATTGGAAGCCACTGAAGAATGGATGGAAGACGAGATATGAAAATTATCCAAAAGAAAGTAACATGGACAATAAAGTGATCCAATCATTCAACAATATGAAATGTCCCCCCTTATATTTGATGAGGTATATTTCCTTTTGACTACTTTGGGTTTGTAAAGGTCCCGATCCAATATCATTTTTTCCTCCAATTCTCTTATGGGGGCTCTAGTATAGAAAGAACCTATTTTTCCTTCAAGGGATAAAACCATATTATAATCAGATGCAAGCACTCAATTAGAAATTGGAACAATGTCCCCAAAATCCCTTAAGGAGGTCCAACATTCGTTCTTTTCTTTATAAAGAATAGGGGCATAAATATTGAAGAGTTGGATCTTCTTAATAGATGATTTTATAGTTAACTTCAGAATACCTAGTGTCAGAGATCTATATATTTGATTAGAAGCTCTAATAGTTTTTTTTTTTTATCCCAAAAGATAAAATAATTCAGAGACACTCTTATGGAACTCACTATTGTCCAACTATTACACTTCCATCGCTTGATTTTTATTTCCATGATGATGATATATTTCATTTATGTTTTGTAGATAAGGAGTATGGTAAGTCATTCTGAATGAATTGTAGATATTTTGGTATGTTTTTGTTGTAAATTCTTAAAAATTTCACCTCTGAAAAAAGGTTTCTTAGATATAATCCCTAAGATATTTCATCCTTAGGGTTGATTTTTAAATATAAAATTTTGAAGTGTTGAAACAAATATAGTGAATACTTCATTTAACTTTAGTTCAAAACACTGGGAAGTTGAAGAGATAAGATAACAAACAAGTGTACTTCAACTTCAATGAGTTACAACTCTTAGGGAATTACTGAGATAGGCATTATATATATATATATATATATATATATATATATATATATATATATATATATATATATATATATATTACAAAACATTTATAGTAGTAAATATTCCCCCTTTATCTTTAAGTTATATGTTAAATCACTTAACAACTTCAACCCTATGCTATGTCAAACCAAAATGAACAAGTGCTAGAAATTACCCAATCAATAAGACAACACAAGTTGAAAATCAAATGTGAAAGTAAATAATTGCTAGACAATTGAAACATTTCATTTATACATAATAGATTAAGTACATGTGCATAATCACATATTATCACAAGCTGGTACGATTTCAAGCTCTTGAAACCCTAGCTAGGAAACCATGAAAAAACTAGCTACCAACTCCTAATAGATAGGAATCACTCCTAACTAAATCTGCTCACTCCACCAAAGAATCCTAAAAAAGATAGCATCATCACTAGCAAGTATTATTTTCTCAAGAAAAACCCGCCTTTCTCTTCTCCTGAATAAGCATAACACATGGCACTATAGTTTTCAAAACCATAATATTCTTCTTGCAAAAGAGCTACAATATACAATGATATCATTATCCATCTAGGTTTATGAAAAACCCTATCTTCTTTTCCTCCTTATGGTGAAATCCCAACCCTACAATATCCCATGAACTTCTCTAAGAACCTAGCACACCAAGACAAAGAGATAATACAAACAGGAGTACATAAGAGAGAGGAACTAGTGTGATATATTCCACAAATCTCTAATACAAATGTGTGATCAATGAATTAATCGATGAACTCTCTCGTTCATCTATTTATATAAGAGCTAAGAGAGGTCAATAATATAATAGTGTTCCTAATCCACTACAAGAAACCTATACACAAGGGGATAGGATCACAAGTGAAGTGATCGCTCTACAACTAACACATGTCAAGCTTCAAGGTGAATATGTCCAACAATAAATTCTCAAAGGCATGAATTCTCTTTAAAAAAGGTACACCTCTCCACCTCCAGAAGCCTCGAAATCTCCAATTCTCTTCCTACGCCATGTGCTCCTCCATGTCCACCTCTACTACATGATCACTCCCTCAATCTAAGTGTCATCAATTCAAGCAAAAGCCTCTATGAATGTAACCAAGTGTTCCAATGGCATCTTGAGCTCAAATCCCTCCTCTAGGATGCCCAATGCTCATCCTCCAATCCAATTCATCCTCTAAGAAATCCACCCACTCTATATGTGTGCATCATCAATAATTCCATAATGTTATATAGGTCTCCAATGCTCCAAAAACTAATGACACACAAGCATCAACATAAGGCATAACAATCAATGAGAAATCCACCTCACATGTGTGTGTCCATCATGGAACAACCAAGGGTCATCCAAACAACATGCACCTAATATCTCATGAAGCATCCCCAAGCATGGTGTAAACAATTTCAGAGACCCCAAATGCTAAAACTTCCTCTTTACAAGTGTTTTCACCAACACCAATCTTCTCCCTTGGATTCACAAACTAAGTGATTTTTCTACGTGTTTCATATTGAACTAGGATATCAAACCTAACTCTAAAATAAAACATAATATGTAAATGATCTTCCAAGAATTAGCACCTATAGCCTAGTTTAAATCACAAAATCCATGGAGTAATAGTTTTCCATCTCTTGTATACTTGAGGCCATAATGAAAAATGCCTCCTATATTTGAGCACATGCTTCATACACACCCAAGGTGTCTCCCATGGATAAACCATAAATAGACTCAATGTGTTCATGGCATAAAAAATATCTATATTTGTATTGACAAGATACATCAAGGATCAAATCAACTTCCTATACAATAAATAGTCAACCAAATCAACATCATCATCACAAGTGAGATTCAATTTTGATATCATAGGTGTGGCCAAGGGTTTGTATTCATGCATTCACAAACTTTCTAAAATCTCTAAAGTGTACTTTTCTTGCCCAAGAAATACCTATCTCGAACAGTGCCAAATCTCCAACCTTAAAAAAAAATGCAGTAGACAAATATCCTTAATGTAGAATTTCTTGATGCTTGTAACATCATACAAGTAATTCCACACAGGTCTAAGTGTCTATACCTGTGGAATCCATCCAAATCCTTATATATTTGGACGACTTCCACATGATGAAAATATATGTATTGGTATTCAAAAGATACATCAAGGATCAAATCAACTTCCTATACAATAAAGGGTCAACCAAACCAACGTCATCATCACAAGTGAGATTCAAATTTGATATCATGGGCGTGGCCAAAGGTTTGCATTCATGCATTAAAAATATTTCTAAAACATCCAAAGTGTACTTCCCTTGCCCAAGGAATACTTATCTCAGACATTGCCAAATCTCAAACCTTAGAAAAAAATGTAGTAGACAAATATCCTTCATGTCAAATTTGTTGATGTTTGTAGCACCAAACAATAGTTCCACATAGGTCTAAGTGTCTATATGTGTGGAAGAAATCCAAAGAATTCTACCTTGATACTTTACTTTAATTAAAGGAATTATTAAAGTAAAGTGATTTTATTAATTAGTTGAGTTTATTTAATGAAATGCTAAAGTTATTAGAATTATTGAATTAGATCTTAGCCATTGATCTCAAGTGAGGTGAGATTTAATCTTAGTCATCAATCACTTCAGAGATTAGGGTTAGTTCATAACTCAAGATTATAAAAGAAAGGCTAGGGTAAAGAAGGGAGGTAGATTGTTTTGACACAGAGAAAAGAGAAGGAATTTTTCTCAAGGAGATCTTGGATAGGTGGAGAAGGACATCCATCTAGATATCAATACAGGTAAGGGAGAATAGAGGACAGAGGCAACCACAAATAGTTACAGTAGATTGGAGCCACAACAGTAGGATCATTCCATACCGAGTTTTGTGTACAATATTTATGCATGTGTATGTGGTTTTCAGTGGAGACAGACGTGTATACACGGGTTTACTTAAGAAAGATGCATGTGCCTCAAAAAACATAAAAGAACAAGGTCATACAATGACACAAGAGTTTCTATATGTTGCAAGTGTTGTCTAAAGTTTTATGTATTTTTTAGTGGGCCATTTTCCCAGTAAGGGAGCCCTTGTAAGATTTGAAGTTATTTGAATTATAATCTTAGTTGATGGGAATAATATCTTTATGTATTGTGTATGATATTTTGGTTTCTAGTATTGCTTCTACTATTTATTTGAGTTTATTATTCCAGCAAGTGTATTATGTTTTGTGAGATGCTAATTTTATTTACAACAAGGAAATCACTAGATAACAAGATACCTAGGAGTCAGGATTAGAAAATTCAACATGGTATCAAAGCACTCACTCTCAGATAAATCCATATTTCATATCCATAGTAATTATAAGTAGATATATCGGATATGCAAGGCGATCTTAGTAGATATATAACCAACAGTCAGAAATCAAGGGTTGGATTTTAGAAAAATAACCATACTAAAGCATAGCTAGGGTTTTCAATTGTACAAAGATTTATGTGGGTTGTTGTAGGAAAAGGGATGTACATAAATAGTTTTCAATAGAAAAAGGCACATACATACACGGGTTGCAGTGGTAACAGGCACGTACAAAATTGTACAGGTCAGTACGGGGGAAGTTTCAGCAACATGTTATTTCCCATGCCAATTATCATATCTAAGGGA
>SNQJ01S0179520.1:0-15047 GCA_010110895.2 Picea sitchensis | reverse complement strand
ATAAATCTTTTTTTTTTTTATCCATTAAAAATATCTATATATTCGACATTTCATTTCAAGTATGAAATTAAAATATACATTAAACTACATTTTAAAATACTAAAAAAACTAAGACATAGTTTTATAAGTATCTTGAAGATTTCAATTTTCTATCCTACATCTACTTAAATTACAATCAAGGCTCATTCAAGGCGGTCTTTTCAAAATTTCACAAAAAATTGTTTTTAGCTTTACGGCTCATTCAAAACTAAACATAATAGAGTCCAAACAAAGGACTAAAGTCCTTTCAGGTCCCACATTAGTATAGTTGTCTCTTTGAATACGATATTTGAGCCCCTATTTTGAACTCTTTCTGAAATAGAAGCTCTCCATGCATTAATATAGATTCTTTAAAAAGTTGATCTACCTTTATGTTGTACTTTCTATAAATTTGAGTAAAAGAAAGCTCAACAAACCAACTTTTTATCTTTAGGACTTGATTTATGATTCGTGCTAGCAAGATATTTGTAATTATGTATTTATTGTTTTCCTAGTCTATCAACATCTAGGAATATCCATATATTTGCAATTGATTTAGCCATTTTTTTTTAATTGTTGTTTTAAAAAGAAACCATAATGCAAAGAACTCGACTTTATTGTGTAACTCGTTTAACAACATATTTTAAATGAATATAATATATTTTAAATGAATATAATGATTAGAGTAAAAAAAATGATAATAGCCCCTGCCCCACACATACTTAGGGTTCTTTGACAATGTCTATCAAAGAATCCCCAGGCCTTCTTGATGCAGGAGCATCGTCAACAAACACACGTGGAGGGATAACTCAACACCTCAGCGCGCCTTTGTATCATTTCAGAATCTTAATCGCTGGCATTTCCTGCAAATCTTTTTGAAATGATTGAAAACTGAAGAAGATCAAATGCTTGGGAGCCAAGTGATCACGAGTGACCTGGGAGTTTCACTCCTAGTCTTGAATGTAACATAAATTAAGTAGCAGTTAGTTTTTTTTTTTCTCGAGTAAACGAGTAGTCGGGGGGGGGGACCCTAAGAACCCTATGAAATAAATAGAGGTTTTGTACGCCCGAATGGGGCTATTGCAAGTTAGTAGTAGTTTACGATGATTTAGTTGTTGCTGAGTTTTGTTTTATCATAGTTGTAGCCATTTACTTTTGAATGAACATAATAGAGGAAAATTGATCCAATGCATGGTGTTGCTACAATTTATAATTTCATGTTATTGTTATTTCCATGAATGAATGAGTTATATTATTGAGTATATGAAACTGTGAAGCTTTTAGATAAGTTGCAAGTGTTCTCTTTGTTGAGTTCATGCAAGGCGTGCACACAGTCCGTAAGGAGTGCGTTGACAGAGTCTGTTTCGATTCAGAAAGCTCAGGAGAGACAACGTGAAACTTTTCCTTTGCAAGGAATGCAAAGTGATTGCTGCAAGGTGTGCACAGTCATCCGCAGGAACTTGAGTCTTGCATGAGAATCTACTGTAAGGAGTGACCGAGTCTGTTTCGACTCATAATCCTAGAAGAGGTAGTGTAAAGTTTCCATTTGCAAGGAGTGCAAAGGGACTGCTGCAAGGTGTGCACAGTCGCCCGCAAGAAACCAAATCTTCTGTAAGAGTCTGTTGCGAGGAGTGCACAGACCCGAAATTCGACTAAGTGTCAAAGTAACTCTTTAAGGAGTCAAAAGAGCAGAAGAAGAGAAATCTCAAGAAATATAGCGGGAGAAATATTCAAAGGGGGTGAAGTCCTGAAGGTTTCACGAGTTAGCAGCTAAGATCCATCTAGGAGGGAGAGAGATCATTCCAGACCATTGGATCTAGGTAAAGCGCATGAGTGTTAAGTCTCTGTGTGCACACAGGAGCGAGGATTCACCGAAGATCCAAAGTAGATCTCAACCATCGATCTGTGCAGGACACGTCGATAGATTGTTGTCTTCGGGTGAGAACACTCCAGGAGAAAGCGAAGACTAAAAGTTGAGACTCCCGATGCTCGAAGAGCCGAAGCAGATCTCAGTCGTCGGTCTAGGTAGAACACGCATCGACAAATCGTTGTCTTCGGGTGAAAGCACTCCGAGAGAGAGCGAGAGTAGAGAGTTGAAACTCCCGAAACGCGAAGATCCGAAGTGAGTCCTAGCTGTCCAATTCATGAGGACACGCGGTAGGAATCCGCCCACTTCAAGGGAAAGTGAAAGTCAAAAGTTGAGTTTTCCAAAGCCTGAAGTCCCGAAGCGGCCAGGACTGTCGATTTGGGGGAGGGTGTGTGTTAGCAGATCTTCCATTTTGAAAGATAGCCATTGCTCAAAAAGTAGGAGTTGAGAGTTGAAACTCCCAACTCACGACCATCGATTTGAAAGGTGAAATCAATCACGACCATCAATTTGAAAAGGGGCATGCGTAAACGGATCGCGGAGATCTAAGAGGGCGTGATCTGGAGAGAAGGAGGCAGATATGAACCATTGATCAAGGGGCTCCATCCGAGACCGTGAAATCAATGGTCATGCTTGATTGCGGGACCAGAAAGTGCTCAAACGTTAAAAATCTGATAGCAGGCCGCAATTGAAACCACGATATCGGCAAGGGGAGACGTGGCAGCTAGAGGTGAATTGCGGGGAGGAAAGTGGTGTGGCCTCAAACCACTTTAGGTCACGCCCGCAATCGCTTATTTACGCGAGGACATAGCCAATGGTCACATACGGGAAAGGGCTAATGGAAGAGGAGCTAGCGCCTAGAACTGACAGTTCAACAACGCGAAAGGAGAGGTTGCGAGTGTCATAGAACCTACACCAGGAGACTGGAAGGGCCTGTGTTAAATCACAAGTGAGACCATTAAAGTTTCATAGAGCCAATTCGGCTTCGATAATCGAAGATCCTTGACCGAGAGGTCAAGTAGCCTAAGAAAAGAAGGGGGGTCTGCATCAAGTGGTATCAGAGCCTTCTTTCGTTTGTAGATTTCAAGCGAAGGAGACAAAGGAAATAGTCTGATACCATCAAGTGGTATCAGAACCTGAAATCATTTTCAGGAAGCGAAAAAGAGCTCGAAGGTGTACTATGTGTGTGAGAGACAGTCAGTACAATGCCACCAAGGAGACATGTGGAGCCACCTTTAGCCAATCGCGCTATGGAAAGAGAAATGAGAGAGATTTATGCAAGATTAGAGGCAATGGAGGCAACGCAGAGGAGAGCACCTGATGCTAGGGAAATCAGTGAAGTAGAAAGTGAAGAAGTAGAAGTCGAAGAATCTGCAGGGGAAAATGTTGCTGAAGAACGCTTGCCGAGAGCGGTTGTTAAATTGGGAGCTAGAGCCAAAGTAGACATCCCAATGTATGAAGGCAATCTGGATGCTGAAGAATTGTTGGATTGGATAAGATCCATGGACAAATATTTTGACTATGAAGATGTCCATGAGAAGAAAAAGGTGAGACATGATGTCACTAGGCTGAAAGGGCATGCAACATTGTGGTGGGATGAACTGCAGGCCGAGAGGAGAAGCAAAGGAAAACAAAAGATAAATAATTGGGACAGAATGGTGGCCAAGCTAAAGGATAAATTCATGCGCAAATATTATTAGATAAATCTATTCAGGAAGTTACAGAACCTGAGACAGAAGTGTATGACAGTGAAAGAGTACATAGAGGAGTTCTACAAGCTGAATATCAGGACTGGACAACGAGAGAAGGATGAGGATAAAGTTTCCAGGTATATAAATGGCCTGAGGTATGAAATCCATGATGAGATCAGCTTGATGTTAGTGAGGACAGTAGAGGATGCTTATCAGATTGCTTTGAAGGTAGAGGAGAAGTTGGCCAGGAAACAAAGTCAGCGAAACAGAGGAAGAAGCCCAAGCAAAGGTAAGGGAGTTTCCCATGATAAGGCACATAAATCCAAACATGGGATTGAGAAATCACAGAGTCACTGAGAAAGAGGAGGAAGTTCCTGAGGAAGACAAGGCGGTGGAAGAAGTTCTTCTAGAGGAAGAGGAAGAAGCAGAGGAGGAGAAGTAAGGTGTTATGCCTATGTAAAGACATGACACATGTCTTGGGAATGTTCTGAGAGAAAGAAAGAAGGAGGAGGTGAGGCTCACATTTCGGAAGCACATAAAGGGGATGTTGAAGCAGAAGGTGTAGAGGATGGAACATCCCTGATGTTGAGGAAGGGTTTCTTAAAACCAGAGTCAAAAATTGAAAAGCTAGTGTAGAGGAGCAGTCTATTCAGGACAGATTTCAAGACTAAAGATAGAGTATGCAAGGTGATAATTGACAGTGGGAGCACTGATAACTTAGTATCCATAGAGATGGTGGAGAAATTGGAGTTGGAGATAACTGCACATCCGAATCCATATACGGTTTCATGGTTGCAGAAAGGACACCAGGTAATGGTAACTAAACAATGCCTTGCTGAATTTAAAATAGGTGGATATAGAGATGAAATTTTGTGTGATGTGATTCCCATGGATGTATGTCATGTTTTGTTGGGAAGACCATGGTAGTTTGACATAAATGTTATTCATGATGGGAGGAATAATACATACACCTTGGAGAAGAATGGTAGGACACACATGTTGTTGCCAATAGGGGAGAAGAGAGTAAAAGAAGAAGCCAACACAAGCATACTTCTCATGAGTGGGAAGGAACTCCTGAAAGAAGTCAAGAAGGAACAAGAGATGCAGTTTGTTGTGGTGAGGAAACTTAGAGTTGTCCTTACAAGTACTTTGATGGATGATTTTCCTGAGGAAGTTCGGGAGTTGTTGGATAATTTTGCTGACATAGTAGTGGATGAGTTGCCTAACTCATTGCCACCCATCATAAGTATCAACCATCATATTGATTTGATACTAGGAGCAAGCCTGCCAAACAAAGCAACATACATATTGACCCCTCAAGAGAATGAGGAGGTAAAGAACCAAGTCCAATATTTTTTAGACAAGGGTTTGGTCAGAGAGAGCTTGAGTCCATGTGAAATACCAACCGTGTTGAGTCCAAAGAAGGATGGAGGATGGAGAATGTGTATAGACTCGAGAGCCATAAACAAGATCACCATCAGGTATAGATTTCCTTTGCCAAGAATGGATGACTTAATGGATTGTTTAAGTGGAGAAAATTTATTTTCTAAGATCGATTTGAAAAGTGGATATCACCAAATAAGAATGAGAGAAGGTGATGAATGGAAAAAAACCTTTAAGACAAATGAAGGGTTGTATGAGTGGCTTGTTATGCCATTTGGCTTAACAAATGCCCCAAGTACTTTTATGAGGTTGATGAATGAAATACTGAAAGATTTCATTGGAAAATGTGTGGTTGTATATCTGGATGATATACTGGTCTTTAGAAAGACTAAAGAGGATCATTTGAGACATCTAACGTTATTGATGAGGAGACTACAACATGAGAAGTTGTTGATAAATCTGAAGAAGTCCTCTTTTGTGAAGACATAACTCATTTACTTGGGTTTTGTGATCTCTTCAAATGAACTGAAGATGGATCCATAGAAGGTGAAAGCAATCAAAGAATGGCCATCACCAAGAAGTATGTTTGAAGTAAGAAGCTTCCATGGATTAACAAGTTTTTACAGGAAGTTCATCAGAAACTTCAGTGGAATTTGTGCACCAATGATGGATACACTAAAGAAGAGGCACAAGTGTTTTAAATGGACAGAGGAGGCCGAGAGGAGCTTCAATATATTGAAGGAGAAGATAACAGAATGACCAATTCTGGTCTTACCAAATTTTGGAAAGACATTTCAAGTGAGATGTGATGCAAGTGGAGTTGCAATTGGAGCAGTCTTGAGCCAAGATAATAAACCAGTTTCATACTTTAGTGAGAAGCTGAATGAGACTAAGAGAAAGTACTCCACATATGACAAAGAGTTTTATGCCACATCTCAAGCCTTGAAGAAATGGAGGCACTACCTGGTTCCAAAGGAATTTGTCTAGTACAACGATAACCAAGCTTTACAATTCATAACCAGACAGGAAAAATTGAATCAGAGGCATGCAAAGTGGATTGAGTTTATGCAGAATTTTACTTTTGTCATAAGCATATTTCTGGGAATGCTAACAAAGTTGTTGATGCGTTGAGAAGGAGATGTTTGATTCTGTAGGAGTTCCAGGTGAAGACCTTAGGGTTTGAGCACCTTAAGGAAATGTACAGTGATGATCTCGATTTCAAGGAAGCATACAAAGCATGTACAAATCCGGTGTTGAGAGACGGGAGCCAGTGGGTAGAGTATACGATTCAAGAGGGATTGTTGTTCAAGGGAAATTAGTTGTGCATACCAAAATGCTCAATGAGGGATAACCTCTTGAAGGAAAAGCATAGTGGAGGATTGGATGGACATTTCGGCCATGATAAAACATTTGCACAGTTGAGAAGTGCATATTACTAGCCAGGTATGAGAATGGAAGTGATAAAGTTTGTGAACAGATGTAGAATCTGCCAACATGAAAAAGGTAAAATACAAAACACTGGATTGTATCAGCCATTGCCAATACCAGAGAGGCCTTGGGATGAAATAAGCATGGATTTTGTGTTGGGACTGCCAAGGACACAAAGAGGATGTAATTCCATATTCGTGGTGGTGGATAGATTTTCAAAGATGGCACACTTTATCCCATGCCAAAAGACTAGTGATGCAACACATGTTGCAAATTTATTTTTCAAGGAAGTTGTTCGTCTCCATGGATTACCTAAAAGTATTGTCTCAGACATATATACCAAATTCATTGTTCATTTATGGAGAACATTGTGGAAGAAGTTGGGGACATAATTGTCCTTCAGATTAGCTTATCACCCTTAGAAAGATGGAAAGACTGAGGTGGTGAACAAAAGTTTGGGAAAATTATTGAGGAGTTTGGTTACTGAGCATCATAATCAGTGGGATCAGATTCCTCCACAAGCAAAATTTGCATACAATGACTCACCAAACAAGAGCATTGGAAAGAGCCCATTCCAAATACTACATGGAATGCAGCCAATAGGAGTAGCTGAATTGAGATACTTGGAACAGAGTGAGATCAGAAGCGCTGGAGCAAAAGGTTTTGTTGCAGAAATGCATAAGCTCCATAACCATATCAGAGAGCAATTGAAAAACTCTAGCCAAGAGTACAAGCGTAGAGTTGATCAACATCACAAAGAGATTCAACTTGAAGTAGGAGATCAGGTTCTAGCGCATCTCAAGAAAGAAAGGTTTCCAAGAGGAACATATAATAAGTTGAAGATGAAGAAGATAGGGCCATGTAAGATCTTAAGGAAGTTTGATGCAATTGCCTATGAGATTGAGTTGGCAGATGATGTGGGAATATCACCCATATTCAACATATCATACCTGTATCCTTACAGGGAAGATGACACAGAGAGATTGGAAGATCATGAGAAGATTCAGTGGGAGAAGCAAATGCCTATAGCATAAAAACCATAGATGGAGAAGATTGTTGATCAGAGGATTGGCAAGAAGACAAGGAGGAAGACATATTTTGGATATTTGGTCAAGTGGAAGGGGCACCCGATAGAAGATGCCAGTTGGAAAAATGAAGTTGATATTCAAAAGCATGGAAAGTTAGTGCGGGAGCTCATGGATAGGAGTCCATGAATTTTTTGATAGACGAGTATGATGTAGGAGCATCATCAACAAGCACATGTGGAGGGACAACTCAACGCCTCAATGCCTCAATGTGCCTTTGAATCATTTCAGAATCTTAATCGTTGGCGTTTCCTGCAAATCTTTTTGAAATGATCGAAAACTGAAGAAGATAAAACGCTTGGGAGCCGAGTGATCATGAGTGACCTAGGAGTTTCACTCCTAGTCTTGAATGTAACGGAAATTAAGTAGCAATTAGTTTTTTTTTTCTTGAGTAAACGAGCAGTCGGGGGGAGGGGGGGGGACCCTAAGAACCCTCTGAAATAAATAGAGGTTTTGTACGCCTGAATGGGGCTGCTGCAAGTTAGTAGGAGTTTATGGTGATTTAGTTGTTGCTGAGTTTTGGTTTATCATAGTTGTAGCCATTTACTTTTGAATGAACATAATAAAGGAAAATTGATCCAATGCATGGTGTTGCTACAGTTTACAATTTCCTATTATTGTTGTTTCCATGAATGAATGAGTTATATTATTGAGTATATGAAAATGTGAAGCTTTTAGATAAGTTGCAAGTGATATCTTCGTTGAGTTCATGCAAGGCGTGCATACAGTCTGCAAGGAGTGCATTGACAGAGTCTGTTTTGACTCAAAAATCTCAGGAGAGACAACATGAAACTTTTCCTTTGCAAGGAATGCAAAGCGAATGGTGCAAGGTGTGCATAGTCATCCGCAAGAACTTGAGTTTTACGTGAGAATCTACTGTAAGGAGTGACTGAGTCTGTTTCGACTCATAAGCCTAGAAGAGACAGTGTAAAGTTTCCATTTGCAAGGAGTGCAAAGGGACTGCTGCAAGGTGTGCACAGTCACCCGCAAGAAACCAAATCTTATGTAAGAGTCTGTTGCGAGGAGTACACAGACCCAAAATTCGACTAAGTGTCGAAGTAACTCTTTAAGGAGTCAAAAGAGCAGAAGGAGAGAAATCTCAAGAAATATAGTCGGGGGAATCTTCAAAGGGGGTAAATTTCTGAAGGTTTCACGAGTCAGCAACTAAGATCCATCCAGGAGGGAGCGAGATCATTCCAGATCGTTGGATCTGGGTAAAGCGCACGCGTGTTAAGTATCTGTGTGCACATAGGAGAGAGGACTCACCGAAGAGTCAAAGTAGATCTGAGCCATCGATCTGTGTAGGACATGCGTCGATAGATCATTTTCTTCGGGTGAGAACACTACGGGAGAAAGTGAAGACTAAGAGTTGAGACTCTCGAAGCTCGAAGAGCCAAAGAAGATCTCAGTCGTCGGTTTGGGTAGAACACACATTGACAGATCATTGTCTTCGGGTGAAAGCACTCTGGGAGAAAGCGAGAGTCGAGAGTTGAAACTCCTAAAACATGAAGATCCGAAGTGAATCCTAGCCATCCGATTCAGGAGGACACGCAGTAGAAATCCATGCACTTAGAGGGAAAGTGAAAGTTAAAAGTTGAGTTTTCTAAAGCCCAAAGTCCTGAAGCGACTAGGACCGTTGATTTGGGGGAGGACGCGTGTCAGCAGATCTTCCATTTTGGAAGATAGCCACTATTGAGAAAGTAGGATTTGAGAGTTGAAACTCCCAAAGCCCGAAAGACGAAATCAATCGCGATGGTCGATTTGAAAAGGGGCACGCGTAAACGGATCAGGAAGATCTAGAAGGGCGTGATCTAGAGAGAAGGAGGCATATCTAAATAATTGATCGAGGGGCTCCATACGAGACTGTGAAATCAACGGTCATGCTTGATTGCGGGACCAGAAAGTGCTCGAACGTTAAAAATCTGAGAGCGGGCCGCAATTGAAGCCACGATATCGGCAAGGGAAACATGGCAGATGGAGGTGAATTGTGGGGAGGAAAGCGGTGTGGCCTCAAACCACTTTAGGCCGCACCCGCAATCACGCGAGGACATAGCCCGTGGTCACATACGGGAAAGGGCTAACGAAAGAGGAGCTACTGCCTGGAATTGGCAGTTCAACAACGCGAAAGGAGAGGTTGCGAGTGTCATAGAACCTGCACCAGGAGACTGGAATGACTTGTGTTAAATCACTAGTGAGACCATTAAAGTTCCAGAGAGCCAATTCTACTCCGAGAATCGAAGATCCTTAACCAGGAGGTCGAGCAACCCGAGGAGAGAAGAGGGGTCTGCATCACTTCTCATAATCAATATTTGGATATTTCAAAAATGTTTGTGTCTTTTCTAACAAAGGCTTCCAACTTCCTTCAAAATAAATTCTAATTCTATATGCTACTGTGCAAAAATCATGTCAATCCCTTAAAACATCACTATGTTCCTTGAGATCCAAATTCCCCTATTACTTTGTAATAGAAGGATTTAAAGGATTTTATTTATTTATATTTTATCCATGGAACAATAATAGAAGGATTTAACAGCTTTTTTTTATTTATATTTTATCCATGGAACAAAGAAATCCACTAAAAATGTTTAATCTCATTTATTTATTCCATTTGAGATTTGTAATAATTCATGCCATTGTGATTTAGAAAATGGTGATTCAGAAAAGGTACAAGTGACAACAAATGGTTCACAATGTCTTCATCATAGTTGTACATAATACATTTTTGTTGCTCATGCTAACTTCTCTTTTGTTCATTATCCATATTAAAATTTATTGATTAGAGCTAAACACAAGAAAATTTAATTTATGTTTTTAGGAAACTCTTCAATTTCCAAACCAACTTTCACTACCATATTCTCTCCTTCCTGTAATTCTTCCATTTAAACTAAGTATCCTAATTAAAATGTATACTCCTACGTGCCTTGATTTTTTTTACCATTTAACTAAGTCTTCCTACTTTAATTACTTTATGACTCCATGGTTCAACATGTGTAAATATTGGCCAAATCTTACATATGGATATATTCTATTTTATTATCATTCATTTATAATGATTATTTTTTCTTGGAAATTGAACATGTTTCTACGTTTCAAATTACATTTTTGATTTTGTAATATCTAATAAAATGATGTTTATTAAAGATATTAGAATCATTTCAAAACTCTAAATACAATTTAAAATCTAAAAATTATATTAAAACTAAAATATATGCGATTTTCATATTTAAAAAAAATAAAATTAATATTACAATTTTAAATACTTATTTATTAAATATAATATTTATTTTAAATATGAAAAGATAGGGAAATGATTTTTTTAAATAGCCAATAATAAGTTCACTTTCTCAAACAAAGAAAATAAGTTTTTTAAATTTTTAGATATATTAAATTATAATGCAAAACAAAGTAAAAAATTAATATACAAATTGATTTTTTAAATATACAAAAATAATATATTGAATTAGTTAATTATGATTATATAGAGAGAGAGATTGGGGAAAACTCTCGAGTACTTCTCCTTATTTTGAAGATAACACTCAAAAAATTCTTTACAACAATATACTTGTTAAGAGCTCAACACGTCAGTTGCAGGAATTGAACTTGGGTGGGGAGGATAACAATCATTCCTCCATGTTACTACTCAAACTCTCGCTAAAGGGAAATTCCTACACTATGTAGGAGGGCCTAGAGGCAACTACTAGGCAAGCCACCCACTATCACCTCAACGACCTTGCCTCTCGCTTTAAGGCTAAGAAAAGGGGATTCCTAACCTAAGGAGGGTGTTCCTAAGGATCAAATCGAGCTAGGTCATTGAGTAAGGAGATGAGTTTCTAACTTGACTTGACAAAAAAATCTTGAACTTGCAACTACTCACTCTCAAAATGAAAAGGCAAGTTTAAACATGTGAATAGTAGATCAAACCACTAATTTTGAATATTGAATTACTTAGAGAGGCATGCTTATTCATGTAACGAAATTATGCTTGGAAATTGAAAGATAGAACTTTCTCAATTAACCATGTAACACGAGATGCTAGTGAAGCATGTATTCAAGGGAACAACAATACTTGAAATGAATCATAAATGGTCACCATAAGAGTAAGGCCTTACATCATTCTGTCACCATATTCATGAGCATTAAATATTGAGTCGTGTTATCATCATCGAATTCCCATTCGACAACTAAGAAATCACATATCAATGGTATTAATTATGTTCTAAGATAACAATGAGTTATGTGTTTGCAAAAACCAAGGAAGTATCAAGTATATTGTTGTTATTAAGAACATAGAGGATAGCATAATTAGATGTGGATTAAACACACCGATAACATTTAAAATATCATCCAATGATCATGAATTTGTTACCACTTATAACATAACCATGTAAACAATGATCAAATTAGGTCCAAAGTGTGCAATTATATCAAGAATACATGGATCTTCCCATATATCCACAGTACTATGAAAAATCATAAAAGACATCGACATTTAAGGCACAATAGGTATTGTGTATTAGAGAAAATTACCATAGATCAGGAATGTATTACTAACATCAGTTTATTCAAGAAATTGAGCACCGTGTAAGAATTGTGCCAACAATGAGGATATTCTGCTTAGATGAATGTCATATCGTGTGTGTTAAAGGTGTGTATCATTTCAGATTAGAAAGAGACCACAAGTCTGCAGAAAATAACCTAGTAAACCCTTAAATGACCTTGAAAACAATGGGATGATAGCCTTGAAGACTTGGTCGTTCCATATATTGTTGCATCAATTTTCTTAAGGAAGGCACAAAGATGTCAAATATGCTCAAATGTTGCAAAACAAAATAGTGTGTTAAGACAAAGAATTAACCATTATGCAAATTTGTAAACCCTTATCACTTGTATAAAAGTGTTGAAGCAACAAAAAGTCTCATGCACTCATGTGAATGTGATAAGTGTTATTATACCTCATTCACCATACAAAAATAAAGGTTTTAAAAGTAAGCCTTAAAATCAAGATGTCTACTTCTTGAAGATGAGATTAAGTTCCAAAGGCTTAAGTCGTTGCACCATTTATAGCATCCATTCACTTGGATTTATAGTTATGAGCAAGAAAATGATCGATCGTTATAACTTATGCCAAAAACCTTTGTTTAATGATGTTAAGATTAGCCTTAAACAATTTCTTCTCCAAGAGTTGACAATATAACTCTAAGAAAAGATAGAATATAAGCACGTTGGTGCTAATGTGGAGCTAGGTTAATCAATTCACAAGAGCGATGAGGATTCATTCATGTGGGATTATGGACGTTGTCATTATTGATTTCTCGGGATTTTAATTCAACCGCCTGAAATTGCACAAGCTCAACCCTTGAATATTGGGAAAAATCAAATCCCATGTAAAGCCTGTTGTTATAGAATTAGGGACAAATTCTCCCAAGTCTAACCACTATGTCCTTCACATTGATTGGGTTTATGCTAGGGCTACTCCTCAAGAGACAAATTCTCTATGTAAATTTGAATTTGGCACTGTTGTTGGGATACATGCATAGTATTGGCAACCACTCCCATCCTGGGTGTTGCCCTCTTTTTGAAATTTATGATATTCACAAGATTTTGATGAGGAACGAGGAATTGATAGTAGGTAACAATAAATCAACTTTTTCAGTAATAAGAAAGTACATTCACAAGAAGAAATCCACAATAGTGCATATGTTGTGGTAATGAAGACTATGTTGTAACAAAAAAGGCAAATTCAATCACTAGAAGATTAATGCAATTTTCTCCAAAATATGGTTAGAAATATGAGGAAGTATTCACAATTTTATGTAAGGATGTGAATGGGATTCACCATCAATTACATGAAGATATGGATATGGGTGGAATGAACCTTGTAGAATCTCATCATTCACCAGGTGGAAAATAAGAAGCCCGCAACAAACATGTGTTCCTTCGAGCACACTTTTCTTTTATGTTTTGTAAATCACAATTGTTTCTAGGTGTCTTATGTTGAATATATATTAGCAAGAAAGTTGAGACATTCTCCATGAAGGAGAAAAATCTTCCTTTTTAGCAATTTTTAAAATTTTTGGACTTATGATAAACATTTCACTCCTAATCAACCTCTTCTTTTTTATATTTCATGTTGATCAATACATCTTTAGCAATTTAAATATAACAACTTATGTTTAAAAAAAAAAACTTGATCACGTTGAGCAACCCCTACAAATTACCCCCCAAAAATATACAAAAACAACAAATTCCCCACCATAAGAATATACCAAAACAACTAAATCATATCCCATGGTATGTTTACTAGGATTTCTTCCAATTCTTCTTTAGCATCAAATGGAATTCATAGTAGACATACACCAAAACATGTAAACATTTTACAAAGATAAACAACATGACATCAAAATATGAGATAAGGGCCCATTTGATGCCTTTGGAGTCATCCACTACCAGCATGAATGTTTGGATGGTCAAGCTTGGATAAGGGTGGCTCCACATCACCCACTAGACCAAAATATGCAAATTAATTAGATACAAAACTATTTAGTAAAAATCGAGAAAATCCTTACTTATTACATACATGCATATTAAATAGGGGCCAAATTAAATTATCTTAAATACTATTATTATAATTGTATTTACCTCGCTCATACATGGCTTGGGAGGAGGAAATTGAACTACCGACATTCCATGTTCATATAGCGATATTGCACCATATCAAACTCATGCTCAACTCGGTTGAACTATCAATGAGAGCATGTCTATATTGGTTGACCTACTTTGGGAATCAATAACCCCCATTTGCACATATGGGTGATAGTGAATGAAAAGGGAGGGACAGTGTCGATAACATCAAGGCAAGTGCGAGGAAACCTCTCGGAAAATAAGAAACGTCACTCAAAAGCATAAGCGAACCATATCCCGCGAGTACCAAGGGGACACTCAAAAACATAAAGGAACCATATCCTCCCACCAATACCAAGGGGACATTCAAGGTATAATGCATAATGAAAACATCTTAGAAAGATCACACTCCATCTATAGCTACAATATCATCGACATAATATAATAGTTTTCATTCTATGTGATCCCTATGGGTAATATGAGTGCCCAATGTTAAGGATAGATTTGGATGCCTTAACATTCTCACTTGCAAAACTAGATATGGCTAGTTGTCCCCCAACAACCCTATGTGTGTGTCCCTGCAACATTTTCCTCCACACTATAATAGGTGGGAAGGTAATGCAACTATGATAAATGGCATACACCATGAAACATACAAGGGAATTGGGAGCATCCTACCCACTCTTGGATAATTTTCAAATGCCATCTTATGATGCCTTGAACCAAATATTAGCCATGACTTGGAATGTTTGGTGTATTTGTTACCTTAATTTAGAATGTTTGGTGTATTTGTTACCCCAACTTGGAATGTTTGGTGTATTTGTTCCTACAAATAAATTAGATGTTGTATGAATATTTCTTCATCATCAATGACATTCTCTCTTCAACATATTTAAGGAGGCTAACATCGAGGAGGAGAGAACATGTCTCATGAGAAAGGGAGTGTGAGATGTG
>SNQJ01S0179519.1:0-19522 GCA_010110895.2 Picea sitchensis | reverse complement strand
TCTATGCTCTTAGAATTCTTGGAGTGAAAGTGTGTGGGGAATGAAGGACATTTGGAAGGGACCTTACGACATCAAGGCCATGGTTGTAATCTGTCTTTCACATTTAATATGATACAGTAATATGATTCTTTCCTATAAATCTTATTGTGTTTTATTGTATGATTCCTTGATCACATACATAGGTTTATATTGAGTTTATGATATTTCTATCACTTTGGTTGGTTGCGTTATTTTGTAGGCTCATCATTGTATGAGCGTTGGAACGAAGCTAGGATGGCGATGGTGAGAGGAAGCGACATTTAAACGGTATGTCACCCATCCCTCTTTGGTTAGTAAATTCAATATCTAAAACTTAAGGAAAGCGTCATGTTATGGTGTGTTTTGTTCTAGATCTAGGTGGATCTAGGGAGATCAGTTAGTGTCCACACCTACTGATTAGTCCGATAACAACACTGGATTATGGAGTAGCATTTCTCAGTAGTAGGCTGGGTAAGGTTACATTGTGGTATCAAAGCAATCTGGTAACATGGATGTTACATTTTTGGTATCAGAGCACGGTACCCAACTAGGAGGCTGGGTATGTTACATTACAACTTCAATTGTTTTCTGATATCTTAAGTTCCCAATATATGGCACATTGTGAATTTCCCTCATCCTTGTATTTTTCAGCTCACCGAAATTTGGCACATATACCTTGCCTTTGTACATTATAATTCCATCCTCTTTCAACTCATAATATTTAAATTTATATTGTAAAACGCCTTGCTGTAATGTTTCTTTTGTTTTTAGATATTGTTGATCTGAATTTGCAGTCCCATTTTTTTTCCTTTTAAATATGTGATGCACATGCTTATGGATACAATATGCATTTCATGAGCTCTTATACTGAGTGCACCAACCACCTAATTTTCTTTACCTTTGATGTGTTTAATTTCAAAGTCATATTCACTCATAAATTCCATCCATCTAGTTTGTATGGAGTTTATTGTGGGTTGTCCAAACAAGTGTTTCAGACTATAGTGGTCTATCCTTAGCTCAAATTTCCTCCCTATTAGGTAATCTGTCCACATTTTTAGCACATGAATAATGACTGCTAATTCCAAGTCACGTGTAACATAATTCCTCTCATGCTCTTTTAAGTTTATAGACTCATAGCATACCACATGATATTTTTGTGTGAGGACTACATTGATCCCTTCCTTGCACACATCAGTGGACATGAAAAAGTATTCATTTGGATTTTCAATATTCAATATTGGCGCACTATTCAATATGTCTTTTAGCTTCTAAAAAATCTCTTCACACTTGGAAGTCCATTCAAATTTCACTCCCTTATTTTACAAAGAAGTAATGGGGCTTACAATCTTTGAAAGACCTTTTATGAATCTTTGGTAATAACCTACAAGAACCATGAATGATCTGACCTCTATGAAATTTCTTGACGTCGACCATCCTCTAATGCCCTCTATCTTCTCAAGATAAACTGCTATCCCATCAGATGAAATAATATTCCCCACGTAGTGAATCATCTTTTGAAATAATATGCACTTACTTAAATTGACATACATTTTATTCTCTCTTAAGACTTTTAACACCATTCTTTAATGTTTCTCATGTTCCTCCTTTGTCTTTGAGTAGATGTTTATATCATCCAAGACCACAATTACAAACTTGTCCATGTATTCCCTGAACACTCCATTCATTTGGCACATAAAAAAATTGGGGCATTTGATAGCCCAAATGGTACTACCATAAATTCATAATTCCCATATCTTGTTCTAAATGATGTCTTTTTGATATATTGTTCCTTTATCCTCACTTGATGAGAACAATATCTCAAGTCAATCTTGGAAATTATTCTTGCACCTTTCAGCCGATCAAATAGATCATCAATCCTTAGAAAATGATATTTTTTTCTTTATAGTGACGTTGTTTAGCTGTCTAAAATCAATACACAGCCTTAAGGTTCCATATTTATTCTTCACAAAGAGAATTGGGGCACCCCAAGGTGACAGACTTGGGTGTATATACCCCTTCCTTAACATCTCTTCAAGCTGCATTTGCAATTCTTTCAACTCTGGTGTGCCTGTTTTGTATGGTGTCTTGGACACTTGGGAAACTCCTGGAACCAACTCGATAGAGAAATCAATGTCTCTCTTTGGTGGTAGTCCTGGGATTTCCACAAAAACATCTTCAAAATCCCTTAAGACCCAGTGGTTTTCAATGCTTGCCACTTATCTCCGGATACCTCTTCCATATGGGCTGCAAAATTATGACATCCCTTCACGAAGCTATTTTTCAACTGCATAGATGAAATTTTTCTAACAAGTAAAACTCTTGGAATACCTTGAACCTTTCATTTTTTCCCTTCTTCATCAATACATGTGATTTTCCTTTTGTAACAATCCAGGACAACATGGTGTTTTCCAACCAATCCATGCCAATTAGACAATAAGAAGAACTTAATGGTATGATGTTCACATATACCTTTGTGCCGAGTACATTAATGTCTATTGTACAATATTTAAATATCTCGTAATTTTTCTCTTAGCCCATATGGATAACTGAACCAACCAAGATTTCTTATGCTTACCCCTTTGCAAGTGAAATATTTCAACAATGTTAGAGTTTATGTAATGATGGATAGCTCCATAATCGATTAAAATTGCTATGGGTTGGTTATCAATCTTACCTTCCACTTCAATCATGGGGGATTGATACTTTTCTTGCTTGTTGTCAAAAGCTGCATAAATCCTTGACATGTTTCCTCCTATGTCTTCCATTTTTTCAGCCTTCTGAATGTTGTGGACAATCCTCATCCTTTCTCCTTTGTGAGGGCAGTCCCTATATAGGTGATTTCCCTTACATCCCCAACATTGTACAAGATGCTACCCTTGCCTTTTCCCAAATGAATATGTCATCTTGGGCTCATTTTGGGTTGACTGTCCTTGTTGATTTGCTTGTGACTTGTTCTTGAAAAAGGGTGGCTTAAATTTTTTCTTCCTTTCATTCCTTTGATCCTTTTTACCCTTCATCTTGTCATTCCAAAATTTTTGGAATACTAGCCTTCCTCTGCTCTGCTCATAAATATGTTTTTCTCTCCTTATGGCCTTTTCCAAAGTCCAAGGGTTATCATATTGTATCTTGTCACTATAGAAGGAGGGTAAAAAACTCAAAAACCTTTGTATTTTGACCTTCACATCCTTTATGAAGCCCACCTATTTCAACAACTCAAAGAACCTCTTCTCATATTCATCCATTGTCATGATTCCCAAATTGAGTTCAAAGAAATTTTTTGTCTTCCTTTCATAGCAATGCTCTGACAAATATTTCTCTTGGAAACATCCTTTGAATTTACTCCATGATACATTATTCTCATTAAGGTGCTTGGCTTGTTTAAGCTAATTCCACCACGTAGATTCCTTTCTTTGCAAGTGGTAGGTTGCAATTCTTGTTTCCACCTTTGAGAGGTAATCATGCAACTGGAAATATTTATTCATTTCCAACAACCATGCCTCGACCTCTTCTCCCTTTCTGTACTCACCATTGAAATTTGATGGCTTGATTTTCCCGAGTTCACCTTGCAAGATGTCTGGCTCATGCCTTCTCCTTTACCTCCAGATAGAAGAAACAATTGGGTTTCTCCCTGGACCTAAACTTGCATGAGCTCTCATATTGTATTTCTATGGGGAATGATGGAACCTACTCTTACTTTTTGACTGCATGTCATTCCCATGATCATCCCTTCTGCTATGGGATCTTGATGATGTCACTTTTCTAAAACTAGTTGCTTGCTTTGTGCTAGATTATTTATTTTCTTTCCTCTAAGAGATATTGAGACTCTATAGTATCTCTTCCTAAGATTTCATAATCTTCTCATTATCATCCCTATAGCTCTGCACTTCTCTTTGCAAACTTCTCATAGTTACAGGCTCTTGTCTGCCTCTTCTCCAATTAGACTTTGTCTCAACATTTACCATGATGATATGCAGACCTATGACCTCCTTGTCTTGGTTGTAAGATCCCTAATAATCCTCCATAGCTCCATTCCTCATATAAAATTCAAAAATTATTTTTCTGTACCTCTAATTATGCAAGAAATGTGCATGTGATAATTATTGTTATAACATGCATACTTAAAACATTTCATTAATTAGAATACAAGTTATTTTTCATATCAATTTATGAAGGTCATAATGCACTAAGTCAAAATATGATTTATTAGACACATTCCTTCTGAAACAACTATCCATTTGCTGTACTAATGACTCATTGATTTTTGAGTGAAAAATTATAACATTCACAAGTTTCAATTTTCCACTCATTGCTTTGTTTTTACTACTACAAAATTGATTTATTACTTTTTGAGAATATTTTGGTACCCAATTTAAAAATTTGGGTAGACAGATGGATTCTCCTCCTCAATACCTTTCCAATAACTATTTGTTTTCTCAAATTTGATCTCCAAGCCGAAAGTTATGGTATGAGGAAGTTTAGACTATTTTCCCATTTTATCCATGTATGCTACACATTTCTTCTTTCTTTGCCTATACATTTTTACATACCCAAGTTCCAAATATGGTTCCATATGTTTCATAATCTTTCCATAGACTAGTCCTATGTCTCAAATAGACTTATGAGCAAGGATTTATGCCTTCTGGAAGTAAACTGGTGCCAAATTATACCCTTAACTGATTTTGTTGTAACTTTCTCATATGAGCTCTACTTTGCACCCTGAATAGCTCATTGGAAATTAATCTCTGAGTTATTTTATTTAAGCTACAAAAAATATATGTAGTGCCTTTGGTACTTCATGTTTAAAAAATTTGAACTATTGAAAACCTTGTTTAGGGCCTCAAAATTCCTCTGCAGGTTGAAGACCTTTGAAAAACGAAAAAGTTCATAGAAAAATTGTTTTTTTTACTACTATAATAGTTTTTTAATCTGAGCCATTGATCTTGAAATTAGGGGAAATGTCAGTCGTTGATCCACTAAACCTTCCCCATACCCGTGGATGAATCTCCACCATCGATTGCTGACTCCAAGAAATATGGACTGCTGATCTAAACTCTATCGACGATCGACAATCAACGTTTCCCTTTGGATGCACACAAAACCCTTTCACAATTGTTGACCTTACCATTGACCATTGGCCCTTTCCTTTGACAATCGACTTGCATAAAATCACTAAACTGACCTACCCAACCATCGACCATCGACCCTTCCTGTTGGCATATGACTTGTAATACATTGCTAAACCGACCGACCTGATAATCGACCATCGACCATTTCTTAGATAACATGGCAACCAAGATGATGTGGCATGAAACATGTGTGATAACATGGAAACCCAACTGATGTGTCATGAAACATGGAGGCTGACATGGATGTTGACATACCATGGAACATCATCATCCTCTCTCCTTCATTGACAATTGACAACTTATCTTCGATGAGCCGACAATTCACTAGTTCCACCAATCCAACCATCGACCATCGATTATTTCTGCAGGTGAATAAACCACTTTGCCAAATTTGTCGACCCGATAAATCTTGATCGTCGATCTACTCCACTTCCAAACTACTGAAAATGAATCTCGACCGTCAATTTGATCCACTTTCCAAAGTGTTGAAAATGAATCTTGACTATTGATTTTATTCACCTTCCCAATTGTTGAAAATGTATCTCGACTATCGATTTGATCCACATTCCAAACTATCAAAAATGAATCTAGACCATCGATTTGATCCATTTTCCAAACTACTGAAAATGAATTTTGACCTTCGAACTATTTCATTTTCCCAACCATTGTAAATTTATAAGTTTTTGGGTCATTCTATAATGAGTCTGGGCCTTTGATTTCAAAATCAAGCACCATCTCGACCATCGATCCATTAGACTTCGTCCAATTATACAACGACCATTAAAACATGAATTTTGACCTTCCAAGTTGAATTTTAACTTTGTAATATGAAAATTAACATCCCTGGTCATCTCTGAGAGGGTTCTGAGGTGAATTTCAAACTGAATCACTTATAAATTTGGGGATTTCACTCCAGTTTCATAACTTCCCCCCAAATCCGTCATAGAACAAAATATGTAATAGCGAATTTTACCAAATTCACACCGGTTCTTGGCCTCTACGGGTCCTGTATTGAACTAGAAGTTATGATACCAATATGTAACAACCCCAACTGAATTGAGGATCATTACTACATGGAAAACACATAAAACATAATTTTTTCTGCTAACTAATTTCCTATAGCTTACGAACTATGAATTGCACATAGGTTTAACTATTGTCTGATACCATGAATTAGATGCATCTACAACATTCTAAAATAAACATTAAATGTAGCTAATAAACTCAAATACAACAACATATAAATTATTCTCAACTACATAGTTAATAAACAACAATTTAACTCATAATGCAACACATAAACATGATAAACACTTATATTTTAAAATAGTTGTGCAACCAACTACTTGGGACAGATGTTCCACCAAACCATAGAATTGTTGTTCCAAATATAAAAAACAAGTCACCTCCAAGTTTGGGCTAGCAATCCACAAAAGAAGGTGGTCTCTCTTTGTCCATTCATAGCTCAAAAAATCCCACAACCCACTAATTTTCTCCTACATCTATCCCAAATTTCCACCATCTCTCTTCCTCTTGAATTTCCCAACCCAAGGAATGCACCCCTTCACAACTCTTAGTCTATCATGCATCCCATTTGTTTATCAGGGTCTATCTGGCACATGTAACCATGAATCTCACTATCGAGAAATTCAAGGGAGCTCAATACTAGGAAAACTACCATGAAAACAACAACAATCACTTTTTGTTATAGTGAAACTCACATAGGAGTTCACTCTTTAGGCCTAACAACCTAGATCTTCCGTCTTCCACTCCATATACACTCCAGAATTGTCCCTCCATGATTTCTCCAGCTCCAATCCTCTTCTTTCCTGGTCTCTGGTTGTTTTTCATGAAAAACATGACTGTCTAAAAATTGTTGCAAGTGCCCATACAAATTTCCTCTCCTTTGACTTTCTTGCTTGACTTACACTCTTCTCCAAACTGATTGTGCTCATCCCCATGCTCCCAATAACTATGGGATGTGACTTCTCACACCCACTCTCTTACATGTATTCAATGATTGGCTTTGTGAACACTCAACAACAAAATAGAAGGTTCATATACCAATATAAATTTTAGGAAGTGGGTTGAATTAATAGACATGGGTAATTCCCTCTTGGACCCCTTTTTTTATACACTCCTAGACATTCCCTTCTCTTGTGGATTAATCAACCCCCAACTATGTCCATACCCCCTAGTAGCTGGAATAACATTTTATTTATTAAATTCATAAATATGATTTGCATATACATTGCTTGGTCATGGCCACACATTATATTTACATTAAGAATTAATTAAACCAGGGATTATAGCGGGGATGTTGCATATGAGGTAATATGTGATAGGTTTAAAATAAATCAAGTCCCTTGGGGTTACTAGCCGCTATTATGGATAACAATTGAGCTTCCCTCCATTCGGTTATTCCAAGAAAGAGGGGGGAATCCCAATAAATTTTCCTTGGAATACACACACACACATCCCAAGGAATTATCTCAATTGAAGGTACTTGATTCGTTTCCCATTAAGTGAGGTGCACCGGTCTATGCCTATGAGTTTATTAGGGATGCCACAAAAGAACACGAAAAACATCCCTTGAGTTTCCTTGGAATGTGTGTGTGTGTGTGTGTGGGAATAATGTTCTAATAATATACATATTTTGTTGAATACTGAACAATTTGATGTTTTGATTATGGATCTATGTTGAATACTTCAATTTTATGTTATGATTGTTGAATATTTGAAGTATTTTGTTGAATACTTAAATTTAAATTCCATCCTTATTCAATGACATGTATATTTATATTTTTATACTGTAGGCATACACCAATTGGAAATGGCCAGAATTAATGGACTTTTAATCAAATATATTTTGTCTATGGACGATATTTAATATGCTGCGAATATTCTTCGTTGTCACAAGAAATTAAAGGTGAATATTTGAGTCATGACAAAACATGACTGTTAGTCATTAATGAATGTCATTAGTGTGATTAGGTTAATAATGATCATTCTGGTTATTAGTGCCAATAATTTATAGCAAACACCTAATCGCATCCCGTGGATTATTTACTGTGTGGGGTTTTTCACTCAGTGTGGAATGTTTTACTGCCAGTTCTTCTTTATTGTCAATTGCAATACTGGGTTCTTATTTTTTACTGTGTCCATTCTTCTTTATTGCAGAACAAGTTATTGGGTTCTTTACTGCAGATTGTCTTAACGTTTCATATACCATTTTTCATTTTGTATGCTTATACTTCCCACTTGATCACATTATTAATATCATGGATTATTTATTGTGTGGGGTTTTTAACTCAACGTGGAATTTTTTACTGTCGGTTCTTCATTACTCTGAATCGGGTTATGAGGTTCTTATTTTTTACTACGTCCATTCTTCTTTACTACCAATCTGGTTATTAGGTTCTTTACCACAGATTGCCTTAATGTTTCAGATACCATTTTTCATTTTGCATGCTTATAATTCTTTTCCTTAGGCATTGGCAATATCTTCTTGAGATGGACAACAAAATTCATATAGTGGCAATGCAAGGATTGAAAGGAGAGGTTGATGAAGGTACAATTCTTGGCAGGAAGGGTTGAAAGGAGAGGTTGACGAAGGTACGATTCTTAATTAAACCTATGTAACATAGGTTGCATTCTTTGAAATTAGGATTTTCCTTTTATACATTTGGCAGTAGGTGCATGTGGATATGGAGATTTGCACACTCATGGTTAGAGTTATGGCATCAACACTATTATTCAACAATGCTCTTTTCAATAGCTTTTGGATATTATTCTTGAACAATTGTATATTCATTATTAAACATATAAATATGAACTCTTAATTATTTTCTCAAAACAATTAACTACGTCTGCAAAATAAGCTCTCTTCTTTTTTGGTTAGTGAAAAGAATTATGTAACTCTTTTAACACACCCCCAAAAAATCTTATAAGTCGATACTTATTAAAATTTAAGTTGTGTTCCAGTTATTATTATGGATTTTGTTTGAGATTTTTTTTCTTCATAAATGTATGCAATTTATATAATTATTTATACGCTACTTTTGGAATTTTAATGAGTCCTTAAAACTAGATAAGATTAATACATACAAATCCATAATTAAAAGGAAAAAATGTAATATATCAATAAAATACAAGAGCAACTTTCACAACTATCTAAGCTAGATCCTAAGAAGTTCAGGAGCCAAATTCTAAACCGCAATACTAAAGAAAATAATATGATTCCCTTAAGGGACTGGAATTCCTACCTTAAAAGTATTTATGAGTTCCCTAATGCCATGGAAACCATTCCTATTGTCCCTACAGAGGATGAAGTTTTTTCCTTATATGACATAGAGTTCGGGGTTAAGCGGCTTGGAAATGGTAAAGCTAAGGACATTTAAGGCTACCAAGCTAATTTTTTTAAAATCAGAGGGCATATCCTTATCCCTCACATACACAAGCTCTTCAATTTAGCAGGCAAGCAGGGCTTCCCTAAACCCTGCACACAAAGCCTCATTGTTCCTATTTTAAAAAATGGGGATAGAAACATTCCCTCTAATTATAGGACCATTTTGATTAGCCTGATTTTAGCCAAGCTTTATGGAATTATTTTGAAAAAGAAGATTATCCTTTGGCTAGAAAGTCACGGTAAAAGAGCTAAATGTCAGACTAGGTTTATGATATTTCATTCAAATGTGGACCATCTTTGATCTGGATTTAGGAGTAGGACGAATTGATTAACATACTAAATACAATAAACACAGAGATAGGAAGAATAACATAAATATACAATGAACAATATCTTATATTAAGTAATGAAATAGGTTGAAACTCTAAAACTACAGAACTGAAACTTGCTCGAATGGTGGTAGCTATCTCTGAGAAGAGATGTGGCTTCTATGTGCATCCGTATGAGAAAAATGGATTACAATGAGGCTCCACATGCCCTTTTCATATTACTCACGAATGCCAAAACCATAGACATACAAAAACCGAACCCTAGAAGGTGAAACGTCAAAAGTCATGTGGGCCCTATGGGTAAGCTGGTGTAATTTGGTACCTCAACTTCCTAGGATCGTAACTTTTGCATACGACCTCTGTTTTAGGTGTGTGATAACTCGTTGGAAAGGTCTTTCAGATAACTACACATTCTGCCATCAGACTTTGACTTTATCTACATTTTGAACTTGGAGAGTAAAAATAACAACGTTTAGGGCCCCAAAACAACCCTGGAAGTACAACAAGATGTGCTGACATGAAAACATACAAAATAAGCCAGTTGGATTAGGTGAGAGGCCACTCGTCTCCACCTGGAGAATGTGTGGGGCTTCAGATAGCCCCATAAGTGTAGAACTCACAATTATAAAGAAATACAGAAGGACGTGATGAACAAAAATGGACACGAGGAGACAGTTGGAATAGATGGGTGGCCACCAATATATACCTGGATCAATCCTTCCCCCTTAGAAAGAAATGGTCTCCATTTCGTTGAGTTCCCCCATTAGGTGAGGAAAATTTTACTGGATTTGGCCCTAGGTGAGCCATTTGCCTTGGTGTAGGAGTTTCCTTTCCTTGACAACCCGATAAAGCTTTATTTGTTGTTGGCAAGTTCCCTTGACCTGTGTGTCCACTATCTGATCGATGGATGCTTGTTCCATGCAGTCATGGTTGAGCTCTGTGGGTGTCAACTATTTTGCGATCTTAGAGGTGTCCAATAATGGTGGAAAATATGGCCGAAGGAGGTCCAAATTGAATACTGGATGCATACCAAAGAAGGGTGGAGTGTTGAGCTCAAAATCATTGCTACCCACTACCTTGGTGATAGTGTAAGGCCCATAATGAAGTGGGTAAAGATTTTGATGGGGCTCGGTGAGATTCTCCTTCTGCAAATGTAACTAGACTTTGTCACCAACCTAAAACTGGTGTGGTACCCTATGTTGATCATGGCGCTGGTTGTACTTAGCATTGGATTTATGCAAAATATCATGGACCTGTTGGTAGATGTGCTGAATCCACTCAATGAATCTGGTGGCTTTGCCGATCGCAAACTAATCAGGGAAGAGTCTCTCTGTGCAGTAGCAAGAGGAAGTGCAACATCAATGGGTCCCAAGGTTTGGAATCCCAGACCCACCTGAAATGGGCTATGACTGATGGAACTATGGAGAGACCTGTTGTAACTGCTTTGGACATATGGGAGAATCTCGTCCCATGTACGGGGATGATTATAATTGTACATGCACAGGATGTGCACAATCATCTGATTGACAACCTCAGTTTGGCCATCGGTTTAGGGGTGGAAAGCAGTGGATTTTGTGAGCTTGGTGTCCAAAAGAGACCAGAGACTCGACCAAAAGGTGCTGAGGAACCTGCTGTATCGGTCGAAGATGATGGTCTATGGTATCCCAAAGTGGACCCAAACTCGTTCAAAGAAGAGCTTGGAAGTATCTGCCATTGTGAAATTATTCTTACAGGCTATGAGGATGGCCATCTTCAAAAAATGATCAACGACCACAAACACGTATTCATTTCCATGCTTGGTGGATGACAAACTAGACATGTAATCCATTGAGATGGATTTTCACGGCTTCTCGGGAATAGGAAGATGGGTGTATAAGCCTTGCTTCTTGATGGTTGGATTGGCAATGGCATAGGTAGTGCAAGATCTCATGTACTTGCTGATGTCTTGTCAAAGTTTTGGCCAATAAAAATGTTTCTGAAGAACGACCACAGTTTTCTCTATGCCAAAATGTCCTGCCACCCGACTGTAGTGGGCTTCCCAAATATGATTTGCACGCTCACTTGTAAGAACACAGAGATGGCCCAGGTGGCATAAGAGTCTGTCTTGAATGTGAAAATAAGTGACAGTGGCACCTATACCCAAGAACTGATATGTGGTGGTAAATTCCAGATCTTGCTGATAAAGTTGAGGCCACTCCGATGTTTCATGTCCACAAGAATGGAAAATAGTGGTGAGTGAAGCCATAGGAGGCCGACTGAGGAAGTCAACGACACGATTGGAGATACATGTCTTATACTTGATGTTGAGATGGAAATGCTGTAGGTAGGTGGGCCAATTATGATGGCCATTGTTCTGCGATTTCCCTTGTGTCAGTATGAACTGCAGAGGCTTGTGATCAGTGTGTATGATCGTCTCTTTCCCTAGAATGTAATGCTTCCATTGACGACAGGCTTGGATAATGGAATACATTTCCTTGTCATAGGTGGTGTATTTTCGGATAGTATCAGAGAGTGTCTCACTATGGTATGCCACAGGATGCCCATGACGATTGAGAATTGCGCCCGCAACATAGTCATATGCATCCGTCTCAATCTCGAATGGTTGTTGCAGATTGGTAAAGGCGAGTACTGGAGCTGAGAACAAGCGATGTTTTAGATCATTGAATTTTAGCTTCTTCTCCTTCCCCCACACAAACTTGGCCCTACCACCGCCCTTGGTCACCTAGCTGAGGGCCCATGAAATATGGGAGAATCACAACATGAACTGTCAGTAGAAATTGGCTAGTCCCAAGAAGCTTTGAAGCTTGGTTAGTGTGGTCAGGGCTGGCCAATCACAGATGAATTAGATCTTAGCTGGATCAACATGTACCCCATGCTCATCAACAATGTATCCTAGGTATTGGACCCTATTCATGCCAAAAGAGCATTTTTCCAAGTTGGCATAAAGCTTGTGCTAACGCAGAGTGCTCAAAACCTATTGAATATGCTACATGTGATCCTCCCATGTTCTGCTGAAGATTAGGATGCCATCCAAATATACTACCATAAAGGAGTTGGTGAAGGGTCTCAATACATCATCCATAAACCCCATGAAAGTGGTTGGTGCATTTGTTAATACAAAGGGCATGACTAGCCATTCATAGCGACCTTATTTAGAATTGAAGTCTGTCTTCGGGAAATCATTTGGTTCGATGGGAACCTGGTGGTAGCCAAAATTTAGGTCAATCTTGCTGAAGAAATTTCCCCCCTTGAGTTGGTCAATAAGGTCATCAATCCTGGGAATGGGGTAGCAATTCTTAACTGTGATTTTTTTTAAGGAGCTGTAATCAATGTAGAGTCACCAAGTCCCATCCTTCTTCTGCACCAGTACAATCGGGCTTCCACAAGGGGAGGATCTAGGTTTGATGTGCCCCTTTTGAAGAAGTTCTTGGATCTGATGCCTGATTTCGTCATTCTCCATCAACGAGCACCGATAGAATGGTCCATTAGGTAGAGGTGAATCGAGGGTCTTATCAATTGGATGCTTGACTTGGTAGTGTGTTAGTACCCCTGTATTCTTCCATGATCCCATCCACTTGCTTCTGCTGCAAAGAGAGGCATTGTGTAGAGGCCACATATGTGGAAGTGACCTTCTGCTTACTCTAAGCATGGATAAAAAAGAAGACAAAATTCCCGGTCTGTGAATGACCTTACTTAATTGCTTAGCAGAGATTAAAGAAATAGCAGTAGTCGGTGCCACCTCTGGGATCCTATACAATTGTCTACCCAAAGTAATAATAACACTGTGGGGTCTAGACTCATACACAACATGGCGCTTCCACAAATATGGTTGTCCTAAAATAACATCACAAAATTCAAGGGGAGCAATATCACACAATACCTCATCCTTGAAAGGCTTGATACCATAGGGAAGACAACACTGTTGGATGACACAAAGATCTCTTCCTTGACTGAGCCAACCGATGGTGTAGGGATGCGGGTGCGGTGTCATTGGCAGGTCCAACTGCTTGATAACCTATACTTAAATTAGGTTCTTCTAAATACCACTGTCAACAATGAAATGAATCATATCCCCCTTGACCCACATCTACAAGTGAAAGATGAATTCTCCTTCCTTTGGTTCTACTGGTTCGCTTGCCGGACTTTAGTAGTAGCGATTGTGGCACTGGGTTCAACATTGATAATTTTCTTTCCTCCTTCGGGATTTGATTCAGAATCATAATCGACCTCTGACTCAGAATCCTTCAGCTTAGCCACGAGGTATTTCTTGGAGAGGAATTTGTCAGTGTTGTTCCAATGAATTTTATGGTACTCACACCTTTTTCTTGTTTCCTTCTTCATCTTCTCGTTTCCCTTATTGTGTTGCGACTTGGATGGATTGTCCTGAGGGTGGGCATATCGAATTGGTCCCTTATTGTATGGGTTGGGGTTTCCTTTAACCTTATTCATCTATGAGGGTTTGTGTTAATTTTTTAATGAACAAGGTTAAGCATGAAGTTCATTCCATTTTTAGCATTTAACCATAACCATTAATGTTGCAGCAACCAAGATCACAAGAAGAAGCACCATGCACAAGAACACAAGAAGTATCCTGCCAAATCCTTTTCTATATTCTTCAAGATAAATACCTTCACCACACAGAAAACCTAGCACACAAGAGGGTGCTCAAACCCTAGAAGGCTAGCGCCCAAGAGAGGTGCACACTTTTCCCAAGAAGGTGTACTTGCTAAAATTTCCAAACTCTCTTGAAAGTTACGATTCCTCAATGGCGAATTTACCTTTACTTATACTAAACTGAACCTATCAACAAAAGTTTCTATTGGCACAATAGGGATGACCTCACTAGCTTATAATATAATTAATATTAACTAGATTAATTATCTTTTACATTAATTACTAGTCACATTAAGGTGGGGCTGACCTATACCCTTTACCTTACAATTAGGGTTACAGGCATGTTTGACTCTTGAACAATATATCAAGGGATATTATACACCCACTAGTGCTCATCCACTAGGGGAAAATCCATACATATGTCCATATCTCTGGCTCACTGCATTACACAGAAGAACCACTTATTCACTAGTGCTCAACCACTAGGATCACGTTCACCTGTGCTCATCCATAAGAAAATCCACTCAACAGATCTTCTTTCCCACTGCATTACATAAGAGATTCATATGGAATTTCTCATCATTACGCACATAAAATCACAGTTAGGGATTCATCGTTACGCACATAAAATCACAGTTAGGGATTAATACAAGTGGTACTTAAGTTCACATCTGTTGGCCACCCTTGTAACCATTGTTGACACCCCTTCGAGTGGTAGTGCATTAGAAAACACCTGTATACAGATCGACCTATATTTCTTGAATCCATCTTTAGATAAAATGATCGGCCACCTGACTGCTATAGTGTCATCGAGAATATCACTTGGGAAGATACTCTCTGGTACCTGGGTAGTCAGGTAGTATGGATAAGGGCATAGTCTAGCCTCCTTAGTTGGTGCCCTGATATATTGGGCCGAGTACTACTATTGGACCCCACACGTATATCAAAGAGCTATAGGACAGGGAGAACCCTTATCTGTAGAACCCTTGAATACCTAACTTTTGGGGAAGGAAACAAAAAACAAAACATACAAGATCTATTTCCGCGCAACTGTGTTCGAGTTTCCAAATCACTACAAATTTATTCCTGATTAAGCATTTGGGAATTTCATCACTGTAGTGTTCTTCAGAACAGAGCATAACTTTGCAGGTGTAAAAAACAAAAGTCTGGATTTTGTTGCACCATTATTTGAGACCTATTCCATTGGATTTATCTCTTCTCCCTTATCACATTCATACCTATCATTTGTAAACATATTGTTTGACCCCACCCGCCCCTTTTTGGTTCCCTCGTCATCATGGTCCATACCTGTAGCCAAGACTTGGAAGCTCGCTTCAATACCTTGCAATGTAATTTCACAGAGACCCAAAAAGAAGTGAGACAACTCAGACCACCATCAATAAAAACATGCATTCCTCCATCGCCACCTCAATCGAGAAACTCAAAGAAGACTTCAAACAAGACATTACTACCCAACTTGAATCTGTCGCTTTGAGGATCTTCACCAAGATGCGTATTCCTGTAGATCCCCCTTTATCTAATCCACTTTTTCATACCGAAGCTGAAACTTCCTCTCATTCCCATAATTTTCATCCCCATCACTTTCAGCGTGACCTACGCCTTCTGCGTGTGGATGTGACCAAATTTTATGGATCAGATCCCACTGGTTGGGTAACTCAAATGGAACATTATTTCTCTTTCTACGACATTATAGATGACTTGGACAAACTCTGGTATGGTGTTCTCCATCTAGATCAAGAACGTTGGCAATGGCGACAATGGAGAAAAACTGCCCGTCAAGGGTATGTTTCTTGGACACACTTTGTGGCAGAGATTTATAAACTCTTTGACATTGACACCAACCATTTAGGCCGTTTGAAAAATTTGAAACAATCTGACACAATGGAAGTCTTTATAGCTTCTTTTGAGTGACTGGATTTTCGTACAGACATCATGTTTGATGTTTTTTTCCAAGAATGCTATATTAATGGCTTGAAGGATGAGATTTGTGCCCATGTCCTCATGGCTTAGCCTCAGAGTTGGGTGGAGGCTACTAAAAGAGCTAAGGAAGAACGACATGTTGTCTCTTCTCAAAACCGAAAACCCTCTTTTATTCCTCGCACTAAACCAGTAAATCCCACTCCTCCTTCTACCCCACTAAAGATAAAAAAAATTACCAGATCTGAAATGGATGAATGCCAACTCAAAGGACTTTGTTATAATTGTGATGACAAATATTTTCTGGGACACACGTTTAAGGAACAAAATATTTTTATGGCCATATCGGAGGATGTTTTGGAAGAGGATGTTGAAGCTCCCCTTATGTCGGTGTCACCTGAACCTAGTGACATAACCCCTCCCTCAGACCCTCCCAAAGTCGAACCAGTCATTTCCCTAAATGCTCTCACTAGATTCTCTGATCCCCAAAACCTCAAGATAATTGGTTACATCAAGTTGAGGAAGGTCATCATTCTTGTTGATAGAGGAAGCATCGATAATTCTATTCATCGTCGCATTTCCCAAGAAACTAATTGCAATATCTGTGCAGTCAATAATTTCTAAATCTAGATTACAAATGGTGGGTCCATGAAATGTGTAGGGCATTATGAAAATGTGCATCACCAAATTGGTGACTACCACCTGAAATTTCATATGTTTTCCATCGACATGGGCGATTGTGAAATTGTGTTGGGTGCAGACTGGCTAAGGACTTTGGGTCCCATTCTCATGGATTTTAAGGAATTAACCATGCAATTCGACTAGGAGGGACAAAAATATAAGTTCCAAGGCATCACCATCGATTCCCTTGAGATCATCAGTTCCCATCGCATGGAAAATATGCTAAAAAAAGGTCATTCTAGCATTATTTACCAACTCCATGCCATACAAGCAACTGAGACACCCTCTGAGTCATAGGACCTCCAATCCATCCTCTCTAAACATCAAGTGGTTTTTTCCACTCCCCAGGGACTCCCTCCTTCCTATGGTGTTCATGATCATTCCATTCTACTTGTCCCAGGAATCCTTCCTCCCAATATCCGTCCCTATCATCACCCCTTTTCCCCAAAAAATGAAATTGAGAAAATGGTTGAAGAATTGCTTAATATAGGTGTTATCCACCCTAGTACGAGCCCCTACTCTTCTCCTGTGGTCATGGTACTGAAGAAAGAAGGTTCTTGGCACATGTTTCCTGACTTTCGAGCCCTCAACAAACTCACCATTAAAGAAAAAATTCCCATTCCTGTCATTGATGACCTCTTGGATGAATTGAGTGGCGCCCAGTTCTTTACTAAACTTGATCTTCGTTTTGGCTACCACTAGATCTATATTAAAGAGAAAGACATTCCTAAGATTGCCTTTAGAACTCATGAGGGCCACTATGAGTTTTTGGTCATGCTCTTTGGCTTGTGTAATGATCCCTCCACTTTCCAAAGCCTCATGAATCATGTCTTTCGTCCTTTTCTCCATCATTTTGTCTTAGTTTTCTTTGATGATATCCTCATCTATATAAAAACCTGGACAAACCATCTTGCTCATGTGGATCGAGTTCTCCATCTACTCTCTTAGCACTAACTTTTACTGAAAAAATCTAAATGTGATTTTGGCACCTCAGAAGTCGAGTACTTGGGTCATCTTGTTGTCAAGGATGACATCAGGGTGGATCCTAAAAATATTGAAGCTACGCAAGACTCACCTCACCCAAAGACTCTCAAAAGCTTGTGTGGATTTCTGGGATTAACATGTTATTATCGTAAGTTTGTTAATAATTATGGAAATATTGCGATACCTCTCACTGCACTCCTTAAAAAGAATTCTTTCACTTGGACTCCAGTAGCTGCTCAATATTTTCAAACCTTGAAGATGGCCATGTGCACCACTCTAGTCCTGACCCTTCCTGATTTAACAGATACCTTTGTCCTGGAATGTGACACTTCAGGGAAAGGAATTGGCGATGTCCTTATGCGAGAGGTTCGGCCTTTGGCCTTTACCAACAAACAATTGTTTGAACGAAATTTGGGCAAATCTATCTATGAAAAGGAAATGTTGGCTATTCTTCATGCCATTGATATTTGGCGCCCTTATCTATTGGGGCAACACTTCCAAATTAAGACATATCATCAAAGCCTCAAGTACTTTCTGGAACAACACATTTCCTCCCCAGAGCAACAAAAATGGGTGACTAAGCTCTTTGGATATGATTATGAGATCATTTACAAGAAAGGCAAAGACAATGTGGTTGCGGATGCACTTTATCGAAAATATGAAGATGAAGGGTCCATTTTTTCTCTCTCATTCATTGTACCAGATTGGCTCCAAGCTGTTCGCTAGGAATGGCTACACGATCCCAAAAGTTTGGATCTAATACAACAATTGCAATCCAATTCTCTAGTTTCCCCAAGGTACTCTTCGCTCCATGATGAGCTTTGATACAAAGGTTGTTTTTATATAAGTAAACAGTCAAAACTCAAATCCACGGTACTTTCTTAGCTTCATGCTACACCCACAGCTGGCCACTCCGGGTTTACCAAAAACCTATGACAGGGTCAAACGTTCTTTTTTTTGGGATGGTATGAAATAGGGCGTTCATAATTTTGTGGTTGAATGTCATGTGTTTCAATGCAACAAGGGTGAAACAATCAAATCTCCTGGCACACTACAACTTATTCTGATTCCACCTGCCATTTGGCGGGATATGTTAAGCCCTAATATTGGCTCATTACCCCTTAATTGGGGCATATTATATTAGCAATGTTATTTTATTTATGTCGGATTTAGGCCTTTAGTTGTAATTTTACCTCCTAGTCTCCTATATATACCAAGGAGACATTTTCATTTTGAATCATCTCGTACTTGAACATTTAGGTGGGGTAAAAGGAGGTTGCCCCCTCGAAGAGGATTATTATCTGAAATTATCTCTTTTTCAAGGAGTTGAGTACTTTTTCTGAGGTTTTTCTATGCTATATTGATATTTGGTTCTTAACATATGGTATCAGAGCTTAAGGTCTTGGGGTTTCGCTGCTACATCT
>SNQJ01S0179518.1:4608-19522 GCA_010110895.2 Picea sitchensis | reverse complement strand
TTTTCATTTTCCTCAAGTTCTTCCCCCTACTCACCCTTACTACAACTTACTGACTGAAGTTAGATTGAGACCTCACTTTCCTGTGCATTCCAGCCCAGTTTTATGAGTTAAAGCAATATAATCCTAAGTCTGCGTCCATTAGACCCCCTTTAAATTTATTCATTGTGACATACAAATTGATGGGTACTGGGCTTACCTTTTCCGCAATCCAGAGGTGACTTATGGTGCTAACACATTCTCATCTTTATTCTTTTTCATTGACATAATTTTTAACATCATCTCCTTACAACTCCACTACTACAAGGCCACTCTCTTCTACAATTTCACCTTCTATTACAACACCATTCATTATCATAACATCACTTGCTTTTGCAAAATGTCTTCCTTAAAGGGTGAGTGCAAGATAATGATGGTCTCTCATGACACATTAGTGGTAATGCAAACCTGGAAAAACCACAAATTTTTAACTTAGAGGAATTATCCAAGGTACTTGTACAATGAATTTGAATACTATTTAAGAATATGAAATGTAGGAAATTGAATTATATTTCTGAATATACAACTTTTATTCATATACATTGTGAACAACTAGGTTAAATTTGTTTTTTTATAACAATGGTATCTTACTTTTCCAACAAAATATAAGGTATATGTTGTCCTCCACGCAGGTGTTGAGTGTCTTAACATGACACTTCGTTCAAAAAACTCATATACTTATAGAGAACTCGTTTTTATTGTGTTGTGTATTTTGGAATTTTTTAATATTAATTTTATATTTTTTTTAAATTTTCAAAGTCAACATATTCCTGAAATTAAAACGTCTTTTGTTCGTGCAGTCTAAAAGGGTCTTAACATGATAAAAACATTTTTCTTAGATCGTAGGTATTGGTATCCTCTAGTGATGCATATAACTCATTTGAGAAATGGTTAAGACGAGAAAATGTTATATCAGAAATAAGAGAGGTATGTATTATAGGATTTTCATATATGTGAAGAAAAAAATAGATTAAAAATAGTAAGCAAGAATAATTTTAAAAAATATAGATATTTGAAATATGCATAACTAACTTAATCTATGTCTATAATATCATCAACAACTGAATTTTTTATCCTATAGAAAAATAATGTCAAATACAAAGATATAGAGGGGTATTCACAAAAGTGGAGTTTTTTATGAATTTGCATACGAAACCTCTAAGTTTTTCATCCCAAACCTATATCCAAACCAACCAAGTTAGCATACACATTGTCAAACCCGCCCAAAAAATTTAAATTCAAACAAATGTGTATGCACTCTAGGAGTGTGCACATGCTCTAGGAAAGCATGCATGCTCCTAAAAAAATCATCTCCTTCCTTCTCTATCTATGTCCTCCCTCTCCTACATCTACCCTGCCCCCCTCTCTATCTCACTCTCACTCTCCCTCTCTACCCCTTGTGTGTCTCCATATCTCTATATCACACTCGTATATGTAATAACCCCAGCCACTGAAGTCAGGTCATGCCACCGAAAAACTTTCATGCTCTAATACCACATTGTAATGTGACCATCCACCCAGGATGGACCATGCTACTCCATAAAAAACTCTTGTGGAAAATCATACATATAAAACTTAAACAAACAATTACATTCTTCTAATACACAAATTAATGCGGAAATAACAGTAAGCCTATACATACAACATATATAGGAAATTACTCATGAATATAAAACATGTACGCATAAAAAGAAAGTAAATGAACACATAAATGGTACTCATCTTTTTAAAGAAGAACACCAACTACGTGCATACCTTCTACAAATATGCCAACCTTATACCACACTGCTCATCACTCTCAACAGTGGAGTCACCCTTGAGTTTGGATTAAACTCCACCTGGGTAAAGGGATTCCTAGGCTAGGTTGAGGCTACAAAATCAAAAGGAAGTCACACATACAATAGGAAGGATCTCGTCCGAGGATCGAACCCACACTAACATTCTACAGCCTCTCATTCCCCACATGCTTGTCCCACCCCACGAAGTGTGACCCTTCTTTGCTCGATAGTCCTTCGGCTAGCCCACTTCCCTTGCATGGCTTCATCAATAGCCCGAACCAGAATTCTCAGAGAACTATGGTTGCAGTTGAGCTCCCTCTAGGAAAATTCCCTTCCATAACAACCTCTCTCACCTGGAGATAGTTACTCATAGGCCTCAAAGCCTGCTTCTTACTTCCAGCAAACTCTCTCACATGGAGAGACTTGCTCACAGGCCTTCTTTAGTCCATGGGCCTAACAACTCACCTCTTCTATCCCGCTCCTAAACAACCAACAACAGGCTCACATGAAAGCATCAACACCATTCAACTAATGAACAGGTGATGTCAGCAACAACCTCCTTCGGGTTTGGAATAGTTGTTTCTCATAAAAGTAAATTTTCGCATAGACTCACATATATAGAGGTGCATTTTTCCATTCAGGAGGAATACGGGTTTATGTTCAACATCGGAAAATGCAGGATATCGCTCCATAAATGTGTGTCGGTTTCAGAGGTACCTTTGTGTGAATGCTTGAGTTCCTATGAAGAATGGTCAGAATCCCTACAATGAAATTATTTCCCCACATATAATTCCATGCCCCTATATTGACACATGAATCCCTTGGGAGCTGATTCCTCTCCACTTGGAGTTTGCTCATTTCCCCAAAGGAACTTAGGATAACATGAGTTATTTCCCAAACCTGAGTCTTTTATGAAATATATTATAATATTCCGTTAGAGATAAGCCCACAAGATTATCCCTTTTCCAAGCCTCTTAGCCCCTTACCTTTCCCTTCCCAGTGGAGCTTAGTCCCCCAATAACTATTTCTTCTTGGTCAGTATACATGTATTGATGTTCTTTTCATTTTGATAATATGCATAATTACATATACAAAAATAGGCTCACTGGCCTTAAGCGATCTAGACTCTCCGACCTAATATTCACATAAGCCTCCTAACTTGCAAACACTTGGCTCACCAGCCTATAAACATAATTACAATTCAACAAGGGGCTCCACATTGGGGTATTACAATCACCTCCCCTTATTTATGCATTGTCCTCAGTGCATGTTGTTTACATACTACATCAACATTTTAAAAAATATTGAAAAAGATGTGGGTTTTCTTCCCGGATGGGATGTTCGTGCTCCCAATTTGTATTCTTAGGACTGTACCAAGTCCATTGGAACTCTACTAGATCTATCACTTGATTGATATTTCCGTCCATTGATCTTTTAGTCCAGTATACACACCAGATGCACCTAAAAAGTGCCTTCTTTCTCCACCTGAATCACATTCCAATCAATAAACTAATTAGCATCATGTATATATTTCTTTAGTAATGATACATGAAATACAATATGAGTAGTCATAGATGCAAGAAATGCAAATATATAATCTACAAGCCCAATCCTTTATAGGATTTCAAATGGCCCACGGTAACAAGCTACCAATTTGGAACAGTTTCCCAACTTCAGAGAACTTCTATTAGCCTTTACTTTCATAAACACATGATCACCAATAGAGAATTATGTGTGAATTTTTTCCTTATCAGTGTAGCTTTTCTGCCTGTCTTGAGAATCCTTTAAATTATTTTTTATCTTTGACATCTTCTCTTCCATTTCCCTAAGAAACTCTGGCCTAACCACTACTCTATCAACTGGGTTGTCCCAACTTATTGGTCTGTTGCACTTTCTTCCATAAAGTTCCTCAAATGGACTCATCTTTAGAGATTCTTGGTGCCCATTATTTTAAGCAAATTCTACCACGTTTAGATAATCTTCCCATATATATGGTTTGACCATCACATACATTCTTAGCATTTACTCTATCACTTGGTTCACTCTTTTTGTTTTCCCATTAGACTCAGGATGATAAGTTGTGTTGAAGTTCATATTTGTTTTGAACCCTTTGAATAATCCCTTCCATAACTTGTAGATGAACTTTGGGTCTCTGTCAGACACAATTGTCTTGGGTATGCCATACAAGCCTACTACTTCCCTCATATAAATATCAACAACATTGGTTTCCTTGTGAGTAATTTTCATTGGAATGAAATGGGCATCTTTAGTAAGTTTGTCCACCACCACCATGATAGAATCATGATGCTTGTTTGTTCTAGGAAATTTGGTGATGAAGTCCATTGTCACCACTTCCCACTTCCACTCAGGGATAGGTAATGGCTGCAACAACCCAGCTGGGTGTCTATGCTCAGCCTTGACCTTTTGACAATCCATACATTTAGCAATGTACTCAACAATTTCCCTCTTCATGCCTAGCCAATAGTATTGGCTTTTGACTGCAACATTTTTTTTCTAATACCCCGAGTGTGATACTTCTCAAAATAAGACTTCTCTTTCAAAATCAAAATACATTATTCATTTCTTTCAAAATCAAACTTCTCAATTCTTAGGAATTGGGTACATAAATTATGTTTATGTACATAATAATTTCATCGATCCCCAACTTGTAATATTCAACCTTCTATTGCAATTTACCTTGTTGTAATTTTGTTACCATATCCATGTACTACAAATCTGTTTTTGCAGCCTAATAAATCCTACCTTTAAGATCAGTGTGATACATGCTAATGTTTGTAGCATGCAGTTCATGAACTCTCCTACTGAGTGCATCAACCACTTTGTTCTCTTTTCCTTTGACGGGCTTGATATCAAAGTCATAATCACAGAGGCATTCCAACCATCTCCTAGATCTGGAATTTAAAGTTGGCTGATCAAACAAATATTCCAGACCATTATGGTCTGTCATCAGCTCAAATATTTTTCCCATGAGATAGTGCCTCCATTTGTTTAAGTCATGCACTATGACCACCAACTCCAAATCATGAGTGGCATAGAGACTTTCATGCTCTTTCAATTTTCTTGATTCATAACATACCACATATATGTTCTAACAGAGGACTCCACCAAGTTCTTCGTTGCATGCATATGTTCATACTATTAAATCTTCATTCATATCAACAATCCTCAAAATTGGAGCACTGGTTAACAACTGCTTCAATTGTTGGAAGCTTTTTTCACATTTTGTTTTCCATTGAAACTTCACTCCCTTCCTTTGCTAGGAAGTGATCGGGTGAGCAATCTTTGAGAATCTCGCAATGAATATTCTATATTAGTGACCTAAACCCATAAAGGATCTGACTTCTGTCACATTCTTATGTGTTGTCCACCCTTTAAAAGCTTCAATCTTTTCAGGGTCCACTGGTATCCTTTCTTCGGATATGATATGCCCCAAATAGTGAATTTCATTCTTATAAAATGATCACTTGCTCAATTTGGCATACAACTGGTTCTCTCTTAACATTTGTAACACCATACTCAAGTGATTCTCATGCTCTTCTTCTGACTTGGAATATACAAGGATGTCATCCAAAAAGACAATGACAAACTTGTCTAGGTATTCCCAGAAAACACCATTCATTAAGCACATGAAAACAACTGGTGCATTTGATAACCCAAATGGCACCACTATGAACTTGTAATGACCATAGCTTGTCCAGAAGGAAGTATTGTTTATGTATTCATCTTTGATCCTTACTTGATGGTATCCTAACCTGATATCAATCTTTGAGAATATCCTTACATCCTTCAACCGATCAAAGAGATAATTTATCCTTGGAAAAGGATACTTGTTCTTCACAGTTACGTTGTTCAATTGTCTGAAGTCAATACACGGTCTCAATTTCGCATATTTCTTATTCACAAATAAGGTTGGGGCACCCCAAGGTGACACACTTTGGCATATATGCCCCTTCTTCAGAAGTTCTTCAAGCTTCATTTGTAGTTCGTCCAGTTCTGGTGTACTCATCCTGTAGGGAGTCTTGGATACTGGAGGTTCTCTAGGCATTAATTTTATAGATAAATCAATATCTCTCTATGGGGGTAGTATTGGCATCTCCTTGAACACATCCTCAAAATCTTTTAGGACTGCATGATCCTCAATATTTGGCACCTTATCCTTAGGTGCTTCCTCCATATGAGCTGCAAATAATTGGCATCCCTTCCTGTAACACTTCTTTAGCTGCATTGTTGAAATCTCTCAAACAATAAATTCCCTCGGAATTCCTCGGATTGTTCTTGGGTTCCCTTCCTCATTCAAGAAAGTATCTGCCTTATTATGATAGTCTAATACAACATGGTGTTTGTCTAACCAATCCATACCAATTAGACATTCATATGAACCCAAGGATAGGATGTTCAAATATTCCTTAGTACTTAGACCATTCATGTCCACTGGAGATGATTTAACCAATTCATTAACTTTTCTTTTGGCTACGGTAGCCAACTACACCAACCAAGATTTCCCATGGTTTCTTCTTGGCAGTTTCAATATTTCCACCACCTCACCATCTATGTAACTATGACTAGCTCTTGAATCAATTAAAATAGTAAAGGCATGGTTATTGATCATACCTTCCACATAAATCATGTGGTATTGAAACTTTTATTGCTTATTGTCCATGGCTACATAGGTCCTTGGTACACTTTTTCCCATGTCCTTGATTGTAACTTTCAGCTTGTTTTACATTGTGGACAACTCTCACGTTGTGAGTCTTGTGAGATAAATTCTATACATATGATCTCCTTTACAACCCCAACATTGAATAGGTGTCTTCCTTGGCCATTTCCCACTTGTCTTAGTCATTCTTGGATCTCTATATATCGGTTGTCCTTGACGAATATTTATGAAGAACGGTGGCTTATTCCCTTTCTTCCTCTGTACCATATTGAACTTCTTCTTGTCTTCCCAATATTTTTGAAAAGTATGATTTCCTTGATGTTGATCATATAGGAATTTGACTCTCCTTACAATCTCCTCTAACATTTTAGGTTCATCATATTGAATCTTATCACTGATAAAAGATGGCAGCCCACTCAAATATCTTTGGATCTTAACTGTCTCATCTTTGATGAAGGAGACACACTTCAACAGTTCCAAAAATTTTCTTTCATACTCATCAATGGTCATACTTCCTAGCTTGAGTTCAAAGAAATCTTTCATTTTTCTGTCATAATATCTCTTATTCAAGTATTTCTTTTCAAAACACTTCTTGAATTCCTTCCAAGTAACATTTTTCTCTTTGATGTGTTTCACCTGCACAAGTTGATCCCACCACATGGATGCATTTACTTTGAGCTGGTAGATAGCAATTCTTCCTTCTGCATCAGAAGAATACTTATGTAATTGGAAATATTTTCTCATGCGTAGAAGCCGTGTCTCGACATCTTCATTATTCTTGTGCTTACCATCAAAAGTAGGAGGTTTGATCTTGTTCATTTCTCCTCGCAATTCATCCACCCCAAACCTCTTTTGATGTTTTCTGATAGGGGATGGACTTGAGCTGCTATGTTCTCTCCTATTGTAATTCCTTTGGGAGTGATGGTGATGTCTATTAAAACTCTTTTATCTTCCTTTCTCCTCGGGAGACCTACAGCTTCTTGATTTGTTTGAGCCATTCTCCTTATCCAATTTATTTTCAATTATGTCCAGGCTCTACATTAAATTCATGTTGAAGTCCTCCTGCTAATCCTAGGCTTTCATAATCCTTTCATTATTATCTTTATGGCTTTGGACATCTTTCTTCAAATTTTTAATGGTCGCTACAATATTCATGTCATCATCCCTTCCTTCTCCATGTCCATTGGAGTTTGTTCCTTCCATACCCAAATGGACATCCGTTACTATGATCTCATATTCTTGGTTTTAAGCCCTCTAATTTCCATCCATCTTTCTGCACTTTGTGTTGAAACTGATTGGATCTAGTTGTTGTTAATTCTGCAAAATGTGCAGCCAACAGAACTTCGTTCAGCTAATTGTCTCAACAATTTAATGAAATTATGAACCATTATGGTTCAATAATATATCATACTTATTTATTCTATTTTTTTGAGAAATAAATTTTTCATATCATTTTACTAAGTGAACAATGATATTCCATTCTCTAAGATCCTTCCAATGACTGATCTCTTGCTCAATTTTGAGTTTTGAGCAGGAAGTTATGGATATCTGAACAATTTGTCTTTCAAAACTACAATTAAGCACTAACCCTTTTTTATCTCGAACAAAGTCTCACATGACCAAGGGTTATGTCCAAGCTCTCAACTGATATGTGCTCATATGGAGCTTTGATACTTCGGGGATTCAGAACATCAATCTTCGAAACCTCCTGCTACTTCATGCCTTATTTCTCCCGAACGTCAAACTGGTGAATCCTTGGATAGTACATCTTTGGATATCTGGGGCTTCGTGTCCTCAGAGATTTGGAACTTGGGAACTTCAAGATTCAAAATTTGTGCCTACTCCACAACTCGTTTCCTCCAAACACTAAACTATTGAATTCCCAAAGAATCTCTCTCGAGCTTCACGCTTCGAAGATTCTTGGATCAAAATACACACATTACCCCAAACTCAGAGATTGTGAACTCTCAGGCTGGCACTTTGGCATTTCATTACTCTAGCAGTTTGCTTCTTCGAGATTTGGATCATATTTAAATAGCATACACGCATACCCCCAAATTCTTAATTCTTTGAACTTACAGAATCTTGTCAAAAACCACGCACCAGAGGCGTGCTACGTGGAAAAAAATAAGGAGCCAACACATGGTTCAATCCCACGGCTGACACATGTCATGCTCCAATTGGCCCGAATAGTCTTTGAAACGCTTGAAAAACTATGACACGTGGCAAGAATATATTGTTCCCATGTCACCCTAGGTGATGTCAGCGACCACGCCATTCTCGTGCTTCTTGACTTTGGAACTTCAAGACTTCAAGCCTCCAAAAGTTCATCCTTCACCATCCATTATTTCCTCTGAATGTTGAATTGGAGAACTCTCGGAGGGTCCTTCTTTGAATCTTCGGGATTAGAAGGTTTCTACCTCATTACTTGGTGATTCTCCTGAACTCCAAATCAGTGAAGTACTAGGTTGGTGATCCTTCGTGGCTTCAGAGATTCGTCACTGCAGAGCTTCGAGATTCAGAGAAATTCACACCTTCTTCTCCCATTTTTTTCGAACGTTGAATTCCTGATCCTCTTAACTTTTCTGGGGTCCATGTAGTACAAATTCCATCATATAATATGGTGACACATGGCCCCCACATGTCATACTGCTATTGGTCCAACAACGTCATCAAAAGTACAATTATGACTGACACGTTGCACGACTGGGGGAGGTCAACTTCACCCTTGGTGATGTCATCATGCCACGTCATACCCCATGCTTCAACACTTCGTAGCTCCGAGCTTCGACAAATTTCTTGACTTATCACGATGTTTCTCCCAAACTCCGAACCACCGAACAACTTCTTCCGTGAACTTCAGGACTATGGGGCTCCGAGACTTTGGAGCTTTTCTTAACATTCCCTCTCGGTTCTCCTGAACTTTGAATCTCTGAACTCCTCAATTTTTCATGGTTGATCTATGGACACATGTCCCTGTTAATCGAATGGTTTGGATGAGTTTCATATTTCAGGACTTTGGGACTTCTGAAGAAATTCCACTTTGTGCGCACTTTAACCAATTTCCCCGAACTATGAACCGTCGACCTACTTGGGAAAATCCACGACTCTCCTCCTCCTATAGGATCCATGGATGAAAATCACCCCAAGACTTTGAAACTTGAGGCTTCAACCCCTTTTTCTCAACAAAACTTAAAATTCACCAAAGTCACGAAGTCTAAAGGACATGGAGGTTAATTGTTGTGCACATTTTCTAGATCTGACGGCTAGGAAGGGTCTTCCTCCCCCCTATGAATATCCTAAAACTCAAATTCAATCATGTGGTTATCAACCACAATCGTTGGGATAACTTCTCTGCCACTTCCCCCAAGAGCTCTTTCAGTGCCCCTATGACCCTCTGTACATCAAATACTTGTTGAATGTTTACTTTAGTTCCTCATACATAGCCCATAACAGACAATTTTAGCACAGGCTAAGGTAGATACAGTTGTGTTGTTCCATTCAGGAGGAATACGAGTTTTCGTTCATCACCAGAAAATACAGGATATGGCTCCAAAAACATGTTTCGGTTTCAGAGGTTAACACTTGAGGTAATGACCCTCCACTTGAATGCGTGAGTGCCTGCAAAGAATGATCAGAATCCCCACAACGAACTAATTTCCCAACATATAATTCCATGCACCAATATTGACACATGGCTCTCTTGGGAGATTGTTCCTCTCCACTTGGAGTTCGTTCCTATCCCCAAAGAAACTTAGGAAAAGAGGAGTTATTTCCAAAACCTTAGTATTTTAGGAAATATATTATAATATTCCCTTAGAGATAAGCCCACAAGCTTATCTCTTTTCCTAGCCTCTTAGCCCCTTCCCTTTCCCTTCCCAGTGGAGCTTATTCCCCCATAACTCTTTCTTCATGGCTGGTCTACACACAGTGATGTTCTTTTTATTTTAATGATATGCATAATTACATATAAAAAAATAGGTTCACTAGCCTTAAGCAATCCAGGATCTCCGTCCTAATATTCACATAGCCTTCCCATCTTATAAACACTTGTCTTAATAGCCTATAAACATAATTACAATTCAAAAAGTGCTCAGCCTTGAGGTATTAAATTATACATGGTAAGACCTAGACATGGCAAGATTTATACATCACGAGGCATGTAAATACATAGAGGTATACCTTACTTTGACATGCCTTAGACTCTCACAACCACTCGCTCTCTATGCCCCCCCTCTTCCACTCTCCCTCTCTCTCTCTTTCTATCACTTTCTCTCTCTCGCTTCCCCTTTTTCCGTCACTCCCCTATCTCTTCCACCTCTATTCCACCCTTTCTCTCTCCTTGTTGTTAGTCTTAGTCTGACTCTCTTTTCCCCTCTTTCTCTCTCTATTACCCCTCTTTGTCTCCCTCTCTATCCCCCCATTCATATAATTCTCTCTCTACACTCATTCTATGTCTCCCTCTATTCTTACCTTCCTATCACTGTCCATCTCTCTACCCCCCTCTCTTTCTCCCTCTCATCCCTCTCCCACTCTATCTCTACCCTCCTCTTTGTCTTTCTCTCTCTCTGCCCCTCCTCCCTCTTTATCTCTACCCATCCTCTCTGTCTTTCTATCTCCCCATCTCACACTCACACACACTCTATCTATCAACCCCATCCCTCTCTCCCACCCCTCATGCAACTATCTCTCCTACATCAACCCCTCTCTCCTATATTTACCTCTCTCTCTACCCCTCTATATATTTTCCTCTCTCTCCCTCTCACACTCTCAGGCACTCTCTCTACTTATTTACTATGAATTTATCTCTTTTCCTCCCACACACTCTTTCTACCCCCGCCTATATGATCCATTTGGATATCGATGGCCACCCACCTATTCCAACTCGCTCATCTTTGTAGTTTTTCAGTTTGGTATTTTTTTCCTACTTTTCAAGTACTGAACTTTCAGGGCCATTTTGAGGCCCTAAATAGAGTTTTTAGGACTCGCAATAGTTCTCATAGAAACAAAATAATATTTTTATGGCATAGTGTTTATTCCTTGGATAGACCTTTCCAATGGGCTATCGTTCACCTAAAATGAAGATCGTATGAAAAATCTACAACCTCAAGAAGTTGATGTACGAACTTACCCAAAAGGGGCCCACATGAGTTTTTGTGCTTCATCTCCTAGGTTATATTTTTGGATTTCTAGGGTTTTGGAATTCATGTTTATTTTAAAAAGGTTTTCAGAGCTCATTGTATTCATCTTCTAGGGAATGATCACATTTGTCACATCTCTTCTCAAAGATAAGCCACCACCATTATAGCAAGCTTGTTTTCAGTCTGCACTTTACAGTTTCAACATATTTGTTTATAGAATAGAATCCAATTTTATTGTATGTTTGTTATTGTTCATTGTGTGTTTGTGTTAATAACAATAATATGTGTTCATCTCATTCTTCTCATAAAATATGGATCAATGGTATCAGCGAATTCTTCTCCTTGTCGTTCTTAGTGCATGTTCCCCACGAGGTCAAGGTAAAAAGAGTTGGGTCTCGAGCTTGTTTCTCTTGAGGACAAGAGCTCTCGAATGCCAAATATACATTCCATGGTGGGAGGAAATAAGGATGAATGGACAAGATATCCTTTCAAACTATTTATCAAGGAAGGCCTCACGCAACAGAGGAACAAGATGATGGATAATTTTGCGCAAATCCTTCAATGGCTACCAAAAGGTGACACATATTCGTTGAGTGAAGGTGTCACCCCATTAAAGGTACATATCAACTTTGATATCCCTATATTTGAAGTTCATATAGACACCTATGCTCTAGACAAATGGTTGAATACACTAGAAGGGTATTTTTCTGTACATAAATTTTCGAATAGAGAAAATATTACTTTTGGTCTCCTCAAAGTCGTCCCCCATGTCAAAGATTAATGGGAGACTTTATGTTAGTAAATGGTAATGGAGGAACCCTCATTATTTACAGTCACACTCACTTGGGAGTACTTCAGGGATGCTATTAAAGAAAAATACTACCTTGTTTGAATTTATGAAGACTTGTATTGATCCAGGTGGATATCGGTGGCCACCCACCTTCTCCAACTGGCCCAAAACATGTTTCTAGCAATTTTGGTAATTTACTATTTTTAGCAGTTTTTAACTTCCGGGGCCATTTTGAGGCCCTAAATGATGTTTTTTTGCGAAACAGGGAGAAAAATGGATCATAGATCGATGTTTCTCACCTAAAAGTTGTATTTCTCGGATAGATCTTTCCAACGAGCTATTGAGCACCCCAAACAAAGATCGTATGCAAAAGTTACACCCCTGGGAAGTTGATGTATCAACTACCCCCATCGGGGCCCACAAACCTTTTGGCTTTTCATCTTCCAGGGTTAGGGTTTTGGATTTTACTTATGTTAAAAAGGCCCTTAGAGCCTCATTGTAATGATCATCTTCTCACCGATGCGAGTAGCCGTCACATCTCTTCTTAGAGATAAGCTACACCATTCCAACGAGTCTTTCACTCTGTATTTCACAGATATACAGTAATACACGATTTCTATTAATGAAATAAATATACATGATCCAGATTATTTTCGGCACGAAATGAGAGCGGATATATAACACATAAATATTTAGATATATTGCAAGAGAGACAACAATATAACAAAGATATAGCGGAAATTAAAAGAGTCACAGATATACAGTAATACATGATTTCTATTAATGAAATAAATGTACAGAGACTGTAAAATACAGAGTGAAAGACTCGCTAGAATGGTGGTAGCTTATCTCTGAGAAGAGATGTGACGGCTACTCACATCCATGAGAATATGATCACTACAATGAGGCTCTAAGGGCCTTTTTAACATAAGTAAAATCCAAAACCTTAACCCCAGAAGATGAAAATCCAAAAGGTTTGTGGGCCTCGATGGGGGTAGTTGATACGTCAACTTCCCAGGGGTGTAACTTTTGCATACGATCTCCGTTTGGGGCGCTCAATAGATCGTTGGAAAGATCTATCCAAGAAATACAACTTTTGGGTGAGAAACATCAATATACGATCCATGTTTCTCCCTGTTTTCTCAAAAAACATTGTTTAGGGACTCAAAATGGCCCCGGAAGTTAAAAACTGCTAAAAATAGTAAATTACCAAAATTACCAGAAACATGTTTTGGGCCAGTTGGAGAAGGTGGGTGGCCACCGATATCCACCTGGATAAATCCTCCCTCCTTAGGAAGCAATGGTCTCCATTGCGTTGAGTTCCCGAGGGAGAGGGGAAAGTGATTGTTGAATCTAAATCTTGGTGAGTTGCTTGCCTTGTTGGAATCGTCGCGCTGCTTGGTTTGTTGAAGGTTGTCACGAACCTGTCGCTGGAAGGGTTGGGCCTTTTTAACCAGTCTGGCTACATGAGATGACTGTGTGCAGAAGGAATCTTTGTGATTTGCTGCAACCTTGTCGACCTGCTTCTGGTGGATAAAAGCTGCTTGGGCCGAGGCTGTAGTGGTTGCAGATACTAGGTTGCAGCACTGTTTAGGTGCGGCAGTAGTTGGAACTGCCTCTGGTATCCTGTAGAGATGACCCCCCAGAGTAATAATGACACTATGGGGTCAAGACTCATAGATAGCATGGCATTTCCACATATATGGCTGGCCCAAGAGAAAATCACAAACATCCAGTGGGGCAACATCACATAATACCTCATCCTTGAAGGGTTGGATGCCATATGACAATTGACACTGTTGGCTGACACGAAGATCTTGTCCTTGGCGAAGCCACCCGATGTTGTATGGTTGCGGGTGTGGTGTTGTTGGCAAACCCAACTGTTTGACGACCTTTGTTGAGATGAGGTTCTTCTGGCTTCTGCTATCAACAAAAAAATGCAACGGGGTCCCCTTCACCCACATCTGTGAATGAAAAAGGAGCTCCCCCTCTTCTAGATCTGTTGGTTCTTCTGGTTGAATTGTTGCGGTCGTGACAATAGCAGTGGGGTCTGCATCGATGATCTATCTATTCCCATTACTTTCAGAATCAAATTCTGAATCAGGGTTTGGCTCCTTGTCTTTGATCTCGACCACCAATGACTGTTTTGAGCGACATTCATCGGTGTTGTGCCAGGGGCTTTTGTGGAAATCGCACCATTTTTCGATGTCCTTCTTTGTCTTCCCGTGACCCTTATTTTCCTGTGTCTTGGACTAGTTTTCGGGAGACGGTTTGTTAGGGTTGTCTTTGTCATATTTTGGTTGTTGCGGATTTGCAAACCTGAATTCCCATTTGTTCTGGTGCTTAAATTTCTTCTCGATTTTAACAACACATTGATAAGCAGCACCGAGTGATGAGATGTCCAGGAAATCCATTTCAGTTTGGATGTATCTGTGTAGAGCCGCACAGTATTTCAGAACCAAATGTCATTCTGAGTCTTTGATACCCAGCT
>SNQJ01S0179517.1:0-19522 GCA_010110895.2 Picea sitchensis | reverse complement strand
CAGTAACCATTTTTTGTTTCAGTGTGTCGAAGCTCTGTTGGCATTCTTCTGTCCAACTAAAATGAAAATATTTCTTCAACAAATTCTCCATAGGTGTTGTAATATTATCATATCCTTTATTGAATTTCCTGTAATATCATGTGTGTCCCAGCGCAGTGTGCAGCTGTTTAACTGAAGTATGAGGGGGTAAATCAACGATAATGGAAATTTTGGATGGATCTACTAGCAATCCTTGTTTGCATACAATATGGCCTAAAAGAACTCCAAATGGTGAGAATAAAATACATTTATTTAGGTTCAAAGAAATTTGACACTGCCTGCATTTGACCAACTTTATCCTTAGACATTCAATATGATTTTTCAATAAAGTAAAAACAGTCCAATCATCAAAATATGCTTCTAGGAATTTATGCAGAAATTCCTTGAATGCTTCGACCACCACCCTGGAAAAGATGGTTGGGGAATTAGTCAATCCGAATGGCATCACTGTATACTGATAGGATCCCCATTCTGTTGCAAATGTGGTCTTGTGGCGATCTTCCTTGGCAATCTGGATCTGATGGTATCCCGAAAATCCATATGTAAAAGAATATACTTCCTGGCCTCCCACATTATCCAACACTTCGTCAGTAAATGGTGTAAGGAAGGGGTCATGTAAATAAGCATCATTCAACTTCCTAATATCTATGCATATCCTAATGTCTCCTGTTTTCTTGTCTTGCACCACCATAGGGATTATCCACTCTGACTCTGCGACAGACTCTATAATCCCTGCTTCCAAAATTTTGTCGAGCTCAATTTTCACTTTTTCCTTATATTTAGGGTTTAGTCTGTAAGGTCTCTATTTGACTGGTCTAGCATTTGGCTTCAAAGGAATCCTCATCTCACCCATATGCCCTTTAATTCCCTTCATATCAGTGAACTTGGTTGGAAACAAGTCCTGATATTCATGCAATAACTCTGTAATTTTGTCAATGGTAGCAGCATCCCAATAATCTCCAACATTTGCAAACTTTGGTGTTTGCTCTATTCCAATATTGACTTTCTTAATCTTAATCAACTTTCCAATAAATGGTAGCTCCACTTTGGGTCCTTCCACATCTCTTTGGCCTTCTGTTTCTGCGATGTTCACCTTCCTCATATCATCGTCTTCATTGGTATTGATGTTGTAACAGTATTGCAATTTATGGAGAGGCGCAGTCCATTCATCCTCTTCTTATTCTAAGGGAAGGCTAGATACCTCCTCGAATACTTTCTGTCTCACAACCTGCAGTGCTTGATCTACTGAAGGATATTGACTTTCAAATAAGAAGGTGGTTACAAAATTCCGAGTCATACCTTTCCAATCTGTAGTGATGAGGTGCAGCTCTTCTTGAAGGTGCCAGTTGATAAGTGTTGTGTCCAGCATGTTGATGAATCCATGTACCGATTGTTCTTGAAAACTTTTTCTCCAGGCTTCCTCACAGCTTCGCACATGGTCCTTTGGGCAGCTTCGACCTGTGTATCGAACTGTGCAGCCTTCTACTTATGCTGAGAACCTTTCTATCATCAGGGTACGACACTGTATCCAATCTATAATGCTACTTTTGTGTGCCCCCCACCATATTGTTGGTGTGTATTTCAAGGCCTCATCCATCGCCAATGATCTATGTTGCATTGGTACACTTTTTTTGAAGTTCGACAAGAAGGTTTCTAAAGGATTCAGACCATCAAAGGTGGGTAAGTTATTGATTGTTGTGCCAATCCAGCGAACTTCTTTGGTTAATCTAGCACATATTCTTGTAGATACTTCATACATCTTATTCTTCTAGTTCTCCAGTTCTTCTTTTGAGTCTGATGAACATGCGCTATAAATTTGGCATTTTAAGTTTCCATCAGCTGTGGGATTAATGTAATCTTGTTATCTAGCTATTAGCTTGTATATGTTTTCCAGTGCATATGCGTGGTCTTCTTCTTTGATAGGTTATATGTACCATTGGACTTCATCTATATCTAAAGGTGCGATGAACCTAAGACCATATTTTTCAAAAGTCATACATCTCTTCTTTAAATCAACCATAGTGGAATTATTAAAGGCCCAATCAATTCCTAACAACGCGGGGTAAGGGCAGTTGTCATCAACTATCTCAATTACCTCAAAATATGAAAATGTTCTTACTCCATCAATGTCCACAGGGACATGTTCTAACCTGCCAAAAGGGCTTACAACTTGTTGATTATCCATCCTAAGCCTCATGGGGGAATAGATCAACTTTGGTTTTTCCATCAGTCCCCGAGTTTTCTTTGTCATGACATTGACCTCCGACCCTAAGTCGAGGACTACATAGTCTATCTCATAATCTCTTATTTGAGAATTCAAATGTAATTCCTTGTTTTCCCTTCTCTTCTTACCCATTTGGTGTACCGCCCTATTCAGTAATGGGTCTATCCTTCCTAGCTCATATTTTCTGATTAAATTTTGTAACTCTTGTACAATGATTTCATCTTGAGCCAACTTAATACAAGTATACAAAAATTCCATGAGCTTTCTTACCTATTTTTCTTCTTTTGGTGAAGCAAACCGATCAAATGCAATAGGCATTCCATATTCTCTCACTTATGGTCTTGTCTTTGATGAAGAACCCTGGGGTTCTCTGAATTCATTTCTTGCTTCCACAAACATTTTTCTTTCTTTCTTTGCATTGAACATTTGTGTCTTCTTTGTATCCTTCCTGATTCCTGAGTCTTTTGTAATGTTCCCTTGGGTCAGTCTGTCTTCTTCTGTAACAATGCCTCCTCTGGTTATAACAAGGAATCTAGGGTCTTCTCCGCGAGGCTCAACATATATCAGTTGCACTTGCAGGTTCTTGTGAGGTCCTCGTCTCTCTTGAAGCTTAGCTAGAAGCACAAGACAATCTTCTATAACGTGTTCAAATGAGTTGTAGTAGCTGCAAGTGGTACAAGGGTTCTGAAAATCCCTTGCGAGGTGTTCTGGTTGTGCGCAGTTATAACAGATGATATTTCCACGACCTCGACCCATTCCTCCTCCTCATCCTCTTCCTCTGAATCCACCGCGAGGATTGAAGTTTCCTCTCCCAGGAGAGTTATACTTCATAGTGTTTCCTTCTCATGGTACTTCGCCTTGAATTTTGTATATGTCTCTTGAACTTTCATGCATGATATAGTAAGCCCTACAATATCTATCATCATGTCCCATGGACTTGCAGAACATGCAATACAAATTTGTAGGTGTCTAAACATAATTTTGCATGTAGTAGCACTCACCGGGGCGATGTCTGTTTCTGCATACCTTGCACCAAGGTAAGGTGAATTGCTTCAAGGTCTCGGAGCTCCAGAAGCTAAGTATTCATTGAATAGGGGATAGTGTTCCATGTCATGGCCTTCTGATCTGCATCTGACACACCAAATGACTTCTCTTTTATCTTTTCCCTTATCTTTACTCATGTCTTCGACCTACAGAGACAAACTGATTAGCTGACTAAAGATCTAGCTCATACCTGAGCTGGATTCTCCCATAGGGGATGATTTGAGCTTCATGGAGATCTCTAGTGCCTCAGACTGTGAAGCAATATTCTGTTGCATTAGAGGAAATCTAATGTGTGGCAAGAGCGTAGAAATGAACCATTCTTTGTTCTCTTCATCTAGGATTTGAAAAGTCAACCGACCTGTTAAGGTTTTGAATCTCTGATCGAACTCCCAAACATGTTCGTCCACCTTCTTCTTGATCTCTTTCAATTTTGTAATACATTGTGACTCTGACTTGGGTTTCTTGAATTCTGCGATCAGTGCACTCTTAATTTGATTCAGTGGCTTAGGTTGTGCAATTATGTGAACAAGCTTCATGTACCAGCTCAACGCGTGGTCCCTTAGAGTGGTACTGAACTGCATTCTTTTGACAGCTTCATCAGTGACATTTTTAATATTCCATACAGATTCACATAGGAACCAGTGTTGATCGAGATCTTCACATCCATCTCCCCTGAAAATAAGAAGCCTCATCTCATCTGCCATAGATCTTCATAGGGTTTTTGACTGAATGTGTGGTGGACTACTATTGACAGTTCTTTGGACACTCTAGTGACTGGGATTACTCTGGTTGCTTAATACTACTGAATCCACATGAGGGATAATAGTACTTACTTCGATGGTCTGTGCAGTTTCATAGGTTTCAGGTTCTTCCCGATGAAGCTCTTCATATTTTACTTCTTCTGTCCCAGTAGGCTCTAAATTCTCTTTGTCCATCATATTTGCCTCTTCTCCACCATAGAAACCCTCCTCCCCGTAGTTCTTCTTGAACAGGTTCGCAAGGTGAAATTCTCTAAACACTCTCCCACTGCGCGTATGTCCAACTTCTGTGTCGTTGTCGCTATCTGAATTCTTGAACATTATCCTTTCTAGATCCGACCAATCTACTGTATCTTCAAGATGTTATTCTCATGCAATAGCATCTTTAGTCTCAACTTCAAGAATTGTAAAAATTTTCCTCTGGGTCCCTTAAAGAAATATCTCTCATATTGGCTATATGAATCTACTCTATCAACATCAAACTCTGTGATGTACCCTCCAATGGTGTTATGAAACTAGTGGTATATTGCTCGTGATACGACATTATCAACTCTTTTGAACTTCTTGATCAACTCCGACGTCCAAACCACAGGGGGTCTAGATCGAATCTCCAACTGGGTATTTGCTAATCTAGCTATCCACTCATACAACTCCTCATGGATTCCCCCAAAGAAGATTTCATGTATATCAGTGAAGATATATTTCTCCAACCAATCCTCTGTATTAATATTAGGGTTCTTTTTCTGGGCTTCAGCAAAGTCTGTTTATTGATCCTCTATCAACTTTTGAATCTTTGTCTTTGATGGAAACCACCTTGACATTCCCTCAAGAATATTATGGTCCCGACAACAGAACCATTTGTTGGCACAGGGGTAGACCGAGGGTTCAGCTCCAAGAGCGCACCAACAATCCCTAACTATTGGCACTTTCAGCAACACCTCCGAAGCAGATGCGGTCTCACCCAAAGCAGTTATGAGGGGGCTACAGGACAAGGATGTCTACAACCAAGGGTAATATAAACTGGATCTAGCACATGAACAATGCAACATTCATATATCACTTATCAGCTTAGATCTACTATGCACATCTACTTATGATATCTAACACAATAATGCAATCACATCATATCAATGATAGAGATAGAATATCAATCACACATAACAAAAAATATACGTGGTTCACCCTCTCTCTAGGGCTACATCCACAGAACTATGCTTTATAATATATTAAGATGAAGCATATAGTTCTTGTCTGCATTCTTAGCTAGAAGATCTTATTTCTTCTCCTCTCCTTCTCTCCCCTTCCTAGGCACCCAACTGCAGGATCAATCTTTGCACCTAGCTGAAGATCTTACAATATCAAAAGGCTCTCACACTTAGCACTTCTCTCTGTCACATGATAATAATCTCTCATACAACAATACCACTAATTTGACAACAATATCGTACTGACCAAAATACCAACAACAACAACCTAGGTCCCCATTACCTTTATTTATACATTACAATTACTCACCTAAATCCTTAGGCCAAAACCTAGGTGTCAAAAGCCTAGATACCAAAACCCTAGGTGTCTAAAACCCTAGGTCAACTTGACCCTCATTTTTCGGGATTCACCAGCCTGTCTTTCCTTTCTTCTCATGTGGTGATCCAAAGCATCCAATGGTGTCTTTTTCCACTTGATGACTTTTCCACGATCCTTATTCCTTGCTTATATGTCATTCTTGATCTCCTCATTCAACCGCTTTCTTTCTCAGACTTCTCTCCATCTTTTGTGCTCTTTTTCTCACTTCGACCCAATAACAGTCACTGTGTCTTGTGCGAAGTTCACATTTTTCCTTTTCTTCCTTGATCTTCACTTGCTTCCATACCCAAGGGCCAACAATTCCCTATATACAAAATGGGGCTCATTGGTCACTCATTGACCACTTACACCCTCACAACTATCAGGTGCATCAAGGAAGTAAATATTTCTCCTCTTACTTGAAGCAAGACCTCAAGTTGTTTTGTGCTCGGGTGTGGTTCTTATTTGTGGAGATTGGACAAAGAAATAACATTACTATAATTTGTTTTCCACAATCAATAAAAAAACTTACAAAATGATACTTTATAATTCAAGCTAAGAAAACTTTCCACAGACAAATGATACTAATAGTCACAAGCATATTTCCCTCATCCACAACCCTAATCTCTCAGCTATGCCACCCTAAAAAATCACAATAATTAAAGAATAAAATTTAAACAAAAATGCATAATATCAATTCCATTCATGATACATAAAAAAAATCATCAATGAATGATCTCACCATGAATAACTCAAAAAAAAATGGAGAGTTACTAGTAGGTGGAGCAGTTGGTTGTACAAATTGCTACAAGGGAAAATTTGTTGTCGCGTCGACTGTGTTATCCATGTCATATGATGGATTGGGGGGATGCATGAGATTAAAGTGGTGAACACTCAGTGGAAGGAACTATTTGGGTTTTAATAGGGATGATTGGTGGGCAGCTAATATGGATTTAGGAGAAGAATGAACTGATTAACATATTGAATACAATAAACATAGAGATATGAAGAACACATAGATATCCAGTGAACAATATATTATATTGAATAAATGAAATATGATGAAACTGTAAAACTGCATAACTGAAACACTTTCTCGAATGGTGGTAGATATCTCTAAGAAGAGATGTGGCTGCTACACGCTTCCATATGAGTAGAGTTATTACAATGAGGCTCCAGAGGAATTTTTTATATTACTCATGAATGATAAAACCTTAGACATCCAAAAAGCTAACCCTAGGAGATGAAACACCAAAAGTTATGTGGGCCCATATGGGTAAGTTGGTACCTCAACTTCCTGAGGTCATAATTTTTTCATACGACCACTTTTTTAAGCGTGTGATAGCCCATTATAAAGGTATTTTATAGAACTACACATTACGCCATCAAACTCTGACTCCGTCTACAGTTTGATTGTGGAAAGAAAAAAAAATCAATGTTTAGGGCTGCAAAATCACCCTGGAAGTACAACAAGACGTGTTGACATGAAAACATACAAAATAAGCCAGTTGGATTAGGTGGGAGGCCACCAATATACACGTGGAATATGTCTAGGGCTTTAGAAAACTATGGAAGTGTAGAAACCACAATTAAAAAAAAGTACAAAAGAACGTGCTTAACTAAAAAATGTCAAGAGGAGCCAGTTGGAATAGGTGGGTGGCCACCAATATCCACCTGGATCAGTCCTCCCCCCTTAGGAAGAAATGGTCTCCATTGCATTGAGTTCCCCCATCAAGTGAGGAAAGGTCTATTGAATTTGGCCTCGGGTGAGATAATTTCCTTGGTGTAGGAGTTTCCCTGCCTTGATAACCCGATAAAGATGGATCTTATGATGGCAAGTGCCCTTGACCTGTGTGTCCACTATCTGATCAATGGATTCTTGTTCCATGCAATCAAGGTTGAAATCTGTTAGTGTCAGTTGTTCTGCGATCTCTGAGGTGTCCAGTAATGGTGGAAAATATGGACAAAGGAGGTCCACATTGAACATCGGGTGCAAGCCAAGGAAGGGTGGAGTGTTGAGCTCAAAATCATTGTTACCCACAATCTTGGTGATAGTGTAAGGCCCATAGCGAAGTGGGAAGAGCTTCTGATGGGGCCCTGTAAGATGCTCCTTCTAAAAATATAACTAGACTTTGTATCCAACCTGGAAATGGTGCGATACCCTGTGTTGATCAAGGTGATTCTTTTACTTAGCATTGGATTTCTGCAAAATCTCATGGACCTGTTGGCGGATGTGATGAATCCGCTCAATGAATCTAGTGGCTTTGTCTGTGTGGTGGAAATAGGTAGTGAAACATCAGTGGGACCCAAGGGTTGGAATCATAGCCCTACCTAAAATGGGCTATGGCCAGTGAAGCTATGGAGAGCCATGTTGTAACTATGTTGAACATAGAGGAGAATATCATCCCATGTACGCGAATGCTTAGATTTGTACATGTACAAGATGTGCAAAATCATCTGATTGATGACCTTTGTTTGGCCATCTATTTGTGGGTGGAAAGAAATGGATTTAGTGATCTTGGTGTCCAACAGTGACCAGAGACTTGACCAAAATGTTTTGAGGAACCTGCTGTCATGGTCGAAGATGATGGTCTATGGTATCCCAAAATGGACCCACACTCGTTTGAAGAAGATTTTTGCAGTATCTGTCGCTGTGATATTCTTCTTGTAGGCTGTGAGGATGGCCATCTTTGAAAATCGATCAATGACCACAAACACACAATCATTTCCTTGCTTGGTGGACAGAAGGCCAGACATGTAATCCATGGAGACAGATTCCTAAGGCTAATTGAGAGTAGTAATAGGGGTGTATAAGCCTTGCTTCTTGATGGATGGATTTGCAATGGCACATGCAGTGAAAGATCTGATATACTTGATGACGTCCTGTCAAATTTCTGGCCAATAAAAATGTCTTTGTATAACGACCACAATTTTCTCCATGCCAAAATGTCCTACCCTTCGACTGTAGTGGGATTCCCAAATAAGTTTTGCACGCTCGCTTGCAGGAACAAAAATATGGCCTAGATGGCATAACAGTCTGTCCTAAATGTGAAAATCGGTGACAGTCACACCTGTACCCAAGACTTGATAGGTGGTGGTGAAGTCCAGATCTTGTTGATAAAGTTGGGGCCACTCATATGCCTCATGTCCATAGGAATAGAGCACATTGGTGAGTGCATCCACGGGAGGTTGAATGAGAAAGTTAGTGACATGATTTGATCTCCCTATCTTATACTTGATGTTGATATGGAATTGTTGCAGGTAGGTGGACCACTTTTGATGTCAATCATTTTGTAATTTCCCTTATGTCTGTATGAACTGCAGAGGCTTGTGATCAGTGTGGACAATTGTCTCCTTTCCTAGAATGTAATGTTTCCATTGACGATAGGATTGTACAATAGAATATATTTCCTTGTCATAGGTGGGGTATTTTCAGAAAGTATCTAAGAGTGTCTCACTATGGTATGCCATCAGATGACCATGTTGAGTGAGAACTGCACCTACAACATACTCAGATGCATCAGTCTCAATCTTGAATAGTTGTTACAGATCAGTAAAGGAGAGTACTAGATCTAAGAACAAGTGATGCTTCAGATCATCGAATGATCTTTGTTGTTTCTTCCCCCACATGAATTTTTCCTTGCCACTTCCCTTGGTCAATTGGATGAGGGCCCATGCAATATGGGGGAATCCCAACACGAAGCATTGATAGAAGTTGGCCAGTCCCAAGAAGATTCGAAGCTTGGTTAGTGTGTTCAGGGTTGTCCAGTCACGAATGACTTGGATCTTAGTTGGATTAACATGTACCCTATGCTCATCAAAATTGTGTCCCAAGTATTGGACCCACAAGTATTGGCATATATCTTGTGCTTCCACAGAGTGCTCAAAACCTGTTGAATATGCTGCATGTTCTCCTCCCAAATTCTGTTGAAGATGAGGATGTCATCCAAATATACCACCACAAAAGAGTTGGTGAAGGGTCTCAATACATCATCAATCAACCTCATGAAAGTGGTTGGTGGATTTGTTAAGCCAATGGGCATGACCAACCATTTGAGGAGACCTTCTTTATATTTGAAAGTTGTCTTCCATAAATTAGGTGGATCGATGGGAACCTAATTGTAGCCAAACTTTAGGTAAATCTTGATGAAGATATTTCCCCCTTGATTTGGTCAAGAAGGTCATTAATCCTGGGAATTGGGTATCGATTCCTAACAATGATTTTGTTTAATGCTCTGTAATCAATGCTAAGTCGCTAGGTCCCATCCTTCTTCTGCACCAGTACAATCAAGTTTCCACAAGGGGAGGAGTTGGGTCTGATGTGCCCTTTTTGAAGAATCTCTTAGATCTAATGCTTTATTTGTCATTTTCCATTAGCAAGAAACGATAGACTATTCCATTAGGAAGAGGTGGAAAGAGGGTCAGATCAATTGGATTCTTGACTTGGAAGTGTGTCGGTACCCTGGTGGGTGAGGAGAAGATGTCTCTGTACTCTTCCACTATCCCATCCACTTGATTTTTCAGCAAAGAGAGGCTTTGTGTAGAGGCCACGAATGTGGCGACGAACTTCTTCTTAGTGTGAGCATAGAACACAAAGAAGATAAACTTCTTGATATATGAAATGACCTTACTTCATTGCTTAGCAAAGATTAAATAAATAGCAGTAGGCGACGCTACCTCTGGTATCCTGTAAAGTTGTCTACCCAAAGTAATAATAAAAATGTGGGGTCTAGACTCATACATAGCATGACGCTTCCACAAATATGGTTGTCCTAAAATAACATCACAAACTTCAAGGGGATAAATATCACACAATACCTCGTCTTTGAAAGGCTTGATGCCATAGGGAAAAAAAAAACTATTGGTTGACACAAAGATCTCTTCCTTGGTGAAGCCAGCCAATGGTGTAGTTCTATGGGTGCGGTGTCGTCGTTAGGTCCAATCTCTTGATGACCTCTGCTGAGATCAGTTTCTTCTGAATACTTCTATCAATAATGAAATGAAGTGGAGACCCCTTTAACCTCACATGTGAGTGAAAAAGATGTTCCCCTTTTTTTGATTATTCTGGTTCATTTTCAACCTGGACGCATGAGACTCCTTCTCATGTATCAAGAAACCATCTGGCTTCTTGATGTATACTTCTTCCTTAATATTTCCATTGAGAAATGTTATCTTTACATCCATATTATGTACTCTCCAACCCATGGATGCTACAGGGGAAATAATCATTCGAATAGAAGTGTATCGAGCAACATGACAAAATGTCTCCTCATAATCTATTCCCTCCACCTGAGAGAATCCTCTAGCAACAAGAGTTTCTTTGTGCTTCTCGATGCTTCCATCAGTTGTATGTTTGATCGTATAGATCCATTTGGAAGTCACTACAGACTTCCTTTCAGGTCTCGGAACAATATACCACACATCATTCTTCATGATGGATTGATACTTCTCCATCATGGCATCTCTCCATACTATATGCCTCATCATAACATGAAGACTCGGAATCAATGATGTGGCTCATAGCTGCGGTATAACATGGATATATTTGAGGTATCTTTCTCTCTCGGAAGGTACCATAACTTTCTGTCTCTTACTCAATCTGTCTCTCACCAGGAATGAAGATCCGATATTCCTTCGAAGACTCACTGTACCCCATAAATGTATACTGAACACCCAAATATCCTGAAGTGTCTAACCTCAAGGTTAACTCTAGTGAAGGCCTCCTCAAGAGTCATGTTCCTCAAGGAATTTTGTTCTGAACATACATTACAATGATGGATGCCTCTTCCCACAGAAACATAGGTAAATGTTGATAATGAATTATCGCCTTGACTGTTTTAACAATAGATCTGTTCTTCCTCTCTACGACCCCATTATGTTGAGGGTTGTGAGGAATAGTGTACTCCCTCTTCATCCCTACCTCAAACATCTCTAGGACACATCGAGGTTCCTGGAACTAATGTCCCCCAAGACATATTGAGGTTTCTTCATGAAACCAATGTCTTGGTTCCTTCATCTAGTAATCTAGTGATTACTTTTCAATCGACTAGTAGAATACTGCTACTACCATGCCATTGATATCTCAAATCATCTGCCACATTCTTTATGACTATGCTGCAATCAACCAGTAGCACACAACTACTGCAATATCATTGAATAGTACACAACAACTTCCATAATCTCCATGACCATCTTGTGATGTTTCTCCTCTCTCATTAGTCTTATTCACACCTAGCCACCTCGCATGGCATAGGCAAGACTACGACCATATCCTCATTCACACCTAGACATATCACATGGCATAGGAACGGATAAGATTCAAGTCTTATTCACACCTAGCCACCTCACATGGATTAGGAAATACTTGTACCCAATTGAGCATTACTCCCTCAGTCACCTCACATGACTAATTAGGGAAACTCTTGTCCAGAGGGGTTAGTTGACTAGAGGAGAGAAAACACCACACCTCCATCTTAATGTTGATAAGCAGCTTCAAATAACATGATCGTTTGATTTGGAACTCAATCGATACTAGAGATGTTAGATTTGTAGAGATGTTACATGTTGTTAACACCATCTTGCTCGTTTGTGTGCTGATGAAGGGTGTTGTTACACAAAGCAATTGCAATTTCAATTTGGTAGGCAAGTTAAAATGTGAGAATGCATCTGAACACTCTTGTGAGATGATTATTCATAAACTTTCTCGCGCAAAACAAGTAGACAAGGTAGAACATCTCCTACACTGGATGAAAACACAAGGCCAGAGTTGCAACAAATGTTTATTTATTGACATAATAAAATCCTACGGGAGAGTAGGAATGTCTGAACAAGCCCTGAAAACCATGTACACAATGCTAGATTTTGACTGCAAGGTCTCCATGAGAGTTTACAACCATGTATTGGATTCTCTTCTTTCCCATAATTGCTTTCAGATGATCCTAGTTGTCTACAATAACATGACGAAAGAGGGCATTCGGCCCAATGTCTATACTTAAAACATTCTTCTCAAAGCACTCTGTAAGAACAACAGGGTGGATGTTTCCCTCTCAAGCTTCTTCCAAAAATGTCGAAGCTAAGATGCCCACCTGAAACAGTCTCTTACACCTTTACTGATCGCACATTCCTGGCACGTTCATAGGTACAACCAGTTTCATTATTGACTCGGGTGGTTGGCAAAACACACTCAAAGCATATGTGATTGATCAAATATGTTGAAAAACACGTGGGGCTAGTTACAAATTGAATTTTTTTCTGGAAATTGAATTCTTTGGGGGATAACACACGCCTGTGCCACAATATTTTCAAAAAATGCATGTGTGGACAGGTGGTAAGCCATAGGACTTGTGGCGCAAAGGTTGGGGTGGTCGAAACCCAGGCGTGAATACGTCTAAAAAATATCCCATTTTTTATTTTGTGGATTACATGAAGGTGTGAGTCCTCCACGAAGGGACTCCTCTTTCCTCTTCACATGTCCCCTGATCCCAATTACACTACAATCATCCAGCCTCCACATGCACAACTCTCCTAAGCTAAGAATGGACAACAAGAAATTTTCTTTGTGGAGGCAATAACGATCTATGCCCCATTTTGTATCTGTAAAAGGGATGGATCAATGGATGCATATTGTGTATACACATGTGGGCTTCGTCGGATCCTATTTTTATTATACAGTTTTATTTCCTTCCATTTACCTGGGTGCTCCTATTAGGGAGTGAGGCCTAGTACTTCTCTGATACCATGTTAGTTTTCCTTATATGAGATATGAGAGATATTGGATATATTGTTACAATGATGAGTGTTCCATATATAAGGAACATAAGGTGACCGTCCATGAAAGGATGTGTCCCTTGAATAATCAATAACTATTTGTTATTATCTTTTACTTATTATATAATATATATAATAATCATTAACAATTATATTATTAATTATTATCTTTAGAGAATGTCTTCTCGATGTTGTCAAAACATCAACAGTATGAAGAAGTTGTTCACCCCTTCGCTTTAGACCAGCATGGCACTTACCCATTATGTTGTTCCTTTGTCTTATCGAATTTTAATACGTTTATACATCTTTAGTCTTATCATCGTATGATATTTCATATTATTCAACACTTTAATTTTGTCTATAATTTGTTGTCCTATAATATATCTGTGATCAATATTTCATTTAAATATCATGGATTTATGTCGGATATTCGATGATGTATTACATGAATTCTTTGTATTAAGTTTCTTTGATTAAAAGTGTTCATCATTATAAGATCATCAAATCTGTATATTTACTAGTTTACTGTTATATTCTTGCTCCAAAACACCTTTGAGTTTGTTCTGGGAGTGTTAGCAACATCCTATTACAGGTTTTCCTCATAGGAAGGACAACTAGGAGATTGAATATGTGCAGAGACATAAACTCATTTTAATTGATCAATTACAGGTTAGTCTATTCACAATTTTCTTTAGTTATTTTATTCATTAATGAAATAAGAATAGCTTCAATTAGCTTTGACTGTTAATCTGTTCTTATTTCAATTGTGTTTGATCAGTATTCTTTAGTTCTTGAGATTTTAAATATTAAGACGAAAACATAAAATATATGTGCTCTCTTTATCTAGTTCATAAACATTTTCAAAAACATCTATTTCACAAGATATCTTGTAAATCTCACAAAATTGTGTATACATTGTTTATAATCATATGCACATAGTCATCTTCCTTTTGTGATATTTGTAATTATTAAATTTATATCCTTAGTATTATAGTTTTTTAGATTAGTTTCCTTTCTTTTGTTATTTTTAGGACTTTAGTTGGCTAACAGAGCCATTAAACCCGTCATGTCATTTCATCCCAAACGGCTTGGGTTATTTAGACAACCCCGATCTAGATTTGACCTTCCAATTGACGATGTGTCAATTACGCCCATCAACAATACCCAAAAGGGTGAAATGGTTCCCTAGTAAGTTGATTTTCCTTTAGGATGGGTTTCTAGTGGGTGGATTTGTGAAAAGTCATCGTATGTTCCCTCCATACTTAACACTTTCCATATTTATTCCTTCCATATCCCCTATCCTTGTTTGGGCATTGGGATTGTCTACATTAGGAAGGGTTTACCTTACCTTGTGGGAAGAAGGGGCTAAAGGCCCAGAGGGTAAAACTAGCTAGAAAGAGTTAAAATCCAATGTTGAAACCTTCAAGATGCTTTGCCTATGGATTCCCGAGAAAGAAGTAAAAATATTCTTAGTAAGAAAAGGATACCCATAAGATAACATAAACACTCAAGGTACTATTTGATATATAGGATGTCTCATCACGAGATTACCTATTATGACCATGGTCATGTAGCGGTATGACACTACCACCTATATGGTCACCAAGATAGGGTAGTGGATCTTGGTGGCATAGACAAGATAAAGGGGGACTCATAACGATCCAACCTTGTCATTTTTGTGAAATGTTTGTGGATAATGATGTTACCTCTAGTCATCAAGCAAGGACAATGTCCCTCAACTATTTCCTTAAATCAAAAGAGTAAAATATCAAAATAAATAAAGCTAATAGTAAAAGGAAACGAATGGGATAGGAAACAATTGCATTTATGACAAGGTGCATCTCATCCTCTACAAAGGCACCCACAGGTAAGACTCTACATTTCCATGCTATTACATGCACCCCATGCCCAAATATTTACCCCATTCCATCTCATACGCATACATGACTTGGACTAGATCTCACCTGGGAAACACACCAAACTTAAGAGAGGTTGGCTCAATAGGACACCCTGATACCTTGTCCAAACCTAACTTGTCAAATTGCATACCTTATTTGAGAATATGTCTGGGTTAAGTGGGGTTTGATGCACATGTTTGGGTAATTTAATTATTGGATGTGATTTACATGCTATGATCCATGTGACTTATGAACCCCTGGAGGGAGTAATTTTTGTTTCTGCAAGAACTTGCTCGGTGGATAGGTAAACATAAGGGAATGATTATCTCAGACCTTCATGGGGGATTAAATCCCACAGATGGATGTTGAAACCCTAGCTAGGGGTAAGAAGAGATTGAAAACTTACACTGGGAAAAATGAGGATGTTGCCTTTGGAGGCACCCTCGTAGACCTATACATAGGGTATATTTCTTTTCCCACATGGAAATTAGCCCGTGAGGGCCTTAGACATTACGATGATATCCCTAGACATCATCCAGAGGTATGGCTTAATCTTGGACGACATTTATGAGGCATTGGCACATATGGGCATGGTTTTAGGCCTTTGGAGGCCCAAAGTTTCACCTTCCCTACCCAATGTTCCATACTTGGGGATCTACGTCACCCTAGAGGGGCATGACGTCACCCCTAGAGTGATTTTTAGATGAAAATTAATTTTATTTTTTCTAGATTTAATTTGTGTAAAAAACTGGCCAGGTCGGTCGAGTAATTATGAACCAAAATTAATTTTAGGTTAAATTTTGTATACATAAGAAGAAAGTGACATTAGTTTTCATCACAACTTGTCCTTGGAGATAAGAGGTCTGAAATTTGCGCTCTCTTGAGGTCAATGGATTAAATTGTGAGGAACCACTCTTGTGTAAGGATGATTTTTTCAACTTGGATCAATTTTGGAAGTTTTATGGTGATCTTGCATGATATTCTCATGATTATTCTTGGTGCAAGTAAGTGAAATATCCATTTTATCATATATTGAATGGTTTATTGCATGGTTTTATTTGGTCATACAATATTATGAAATTGCATGGTGTATTTAATGCTTGATGTAAGAAACTTAAATTGCTACTTTGTTACTTTTTATTCGCCAAGATTTTCATTGGATTGATATAGTAACTAGTGAAACCCTAGAGCCCTAAATTGCTATCATTCTAATGGTTTGGACTTAGTTATTGTTGTGTAAGTTTTACTCCATAAAAATTCTAAGGAGAGAAATACACTAGGGCCTAGAATTTCCTACACCTTAGCATCTTGTCTCTTGAGGTTAAATCCTAGGAAGACTTAAGTTACTACTTATACTATGTTTTCTCTCTCTTAGACTTTGTGCATCATCATTATTGATTTTCATCCTTAGAAGAAGACATCCACCTTGAATCCATTACCCTTGAAGGCACTAGTCTTCCTCTCTTACTTCTGGACAAGACTCAACTCAAACTCCTTCACTTCATACTCAAACGCTTTCACCTTATACTCTACTAATTTGCTAACCTAGTCTAGAAATACTAACAACTAATTTGTTGTTGTCATAATCACTGCTACAACTATCATTTTGCAACTTATATTAGCCTACTAACTATCTAAGTCATCCCATAATTTGTATAAGGAAAGGTATTATCAATAAGTGTTAAAGTGTATGTTTAATTTCCCTCTTAGAGTGAAAATTATGAAGGTGTTACCATTGTCATAGTTGTTGTTACAACCATTGTTGTAGCCCTTGACAACCCTAAAATTCATCCATAAAACCATTGGGCACTTGTACTAAGAAAACCATAATCATTGGGTATTGAAGTAGTGTCTTATTTCTTTATTATAGCACTTTTCTGAAGTGGTTTCCGTTGTTGTCATCACCATTAATTAATGTTGTTATAAATGTTTGGACAACCATTTAAGTCATTCATTGACTTGTATTTATATTGGAAAGTGTGAGTGACCAACCATTATCAAGTTTGCAAGGCTGTTGTAACTCTTCCTTGTCATAATAACTTACACCTTTCAAGATACATTGTTGCTACTATAATATCGCTTTCATTGTATAGTAATTTTTTCATGAAACACATAATTTGTTTAATAATTCATTGATTATAACTTGAGCTACCAACGTTTGATGTTCCGTGGTAAAAGGAAGGTACAAACCCATTCTCATTTCCCCTTGTCCTTTTAAACATCACCAAAGTGACTTCTTCTACTGAGTGACCTAGAGAGAGGGGTGGGTTTTCACCATATATTTTTCCCTTCATCAACAAGCTAGGTCCTAGGATGTCTCCCTTGGAGTGAGGTTTTCCTCCTCCTAAAGAGAACGAGGTACCCTATTGGGGCAACAGTGATAGGGTTACCTCTGTGTTACGTCAATCTAGGCCTACCTTATTTTAGGCTTTGGGAAAGTATAGATTGTGCGACAACACACGCCATTGCCACTTTTTTTTCCATCAACTTTGTTCACTCCCCCTTCATTTAGGGAAAAATAAAGTGCAATTGAAGGATTGAAACCAAGTCTTGTATCCACATAATGCACTTGTTTCTCAATGGCCTTTTAAAAAATTCAAGAGCTCATGTTCAAGGAAATGTTTGTCTACAAGAGATAATGTTGAAGGATCCTTTATCCATTGTATGTCAAACCATTCATTACTTTTGGTGTGTGAGATTCATGGTGAGTTAACGTTGATACGAAGAAAATGTGGTTCTATTACATGGGCTTATATTCAATTACTTTCAAGAAAAATCCATGGACATACATCTTTATATAATACATTGCATCACAACATTGGAAGAATTTCATGTGATCATGCCACCATTCATGCATGCTTGATTCAAGGACACAAGCATTGGACCTTGAAAATCAATCAAGGAACATTGCGGGTTTGTAAGGTATTATTTTACCAATATTTTTAGTGTCTCTCATGTCATTTTTATCAAATATTAGTTATTTAGTAGGGATCAATGGTGTGTTGTGCATAAGGACAATGAAACAAACATTGAGGTTTACTCACAACACTATTTTGGTGCACTAAAACATGGAACATGCGTAGAATGAACCAAAAGCATATGCATGGATCAATCATTACCTCTAATGAGTATGGTCCCCATTGTGTTAAAGATGAAAATTGTTGGTCCACATTATGTCAAATATATTTGTTGAATAAGTAGACTGCATGATACTATCCAATAAATCATGAAACTTGTATTTCACTTGCTTGACTATGAAAGTACTTGGAATTTGGTAGGAAATGACTTGTTGTGACAATTTTGAGTAGTTGAGTAAATTTTGTGTGAGTGTGTCATGTGATCTTTTCGCAAGTTAAAATATTTTACCAAGCTTAATAGATTTTTTAATCCCAAATATAATCATTAAATAGTTTTATGTGAAATATAGAAAATTTATACATTATATTTATGATGAGCTCGACCAAACTTGTACAATATTGGTGGATTGTTGGAATATTTACATTCAATTATTAGTTATGTGTTTTGTTCTCATTATATATTGTATTAGTGGGGTTTCCATTAATTATAGAATAATTTTCTGAGAGGCCCACTAATATGCTAAAATAATAATCATATTAGATACCGAGGCTATAACCATTTCATGTTTTTAACAAGAAAACACATAACATTATGATTGCAATAAAATAACTATGAATCTACTTGTTTGATACTATTAATGAGATGGAATATGTGAACATGGAAAAAGAGAGATGACATGATTTCCATGGGTTTTATAAATGTATATTGTTTTCTTTTCAAGATTGACATTCATTAACTCATTTGTAATTAATCTTACTAATAATATCCTAATGTCATTACAATTTACATCCATACCATTTCACTGTTTTTTTTTATATTTCTTATAGAGCCAAGACTGGAGGCAAAGATAACAAATGAAGTGACATTATGATGGGTTGGAAATAATTTTGGGATCTCTATTGGAGGTAATTCACGCACGGGTATCCCAAAATTGAATTAGACATGTGCAATGACACAAACAAAGTTCATTGTGAAAAGTCTCCTAAATTATGGTTCATTTGGTCTAATTTCCATAAATGTTATTAAAGATGATCCTCTATGTCCCATGTCCTCATGTCAAGTGACTTAGCTAACATTCAATGTTACAAATACAATATGGAAATTTCATCAAGATACAAAATGATTTTTAACATAAGTAGTTTAACATCTAT
>SNQJ01S0179516.1:7435-19523 GCA_010110895.2 Picea sitchensis | reverse complement strand
CCAAAACTAACTAAACTAAATCTAGAGTATGATAAACTATTTTGATATACTTAGCCATAATGTGATGTAAATTTCTAAAACTTGCAACAACTACATTAACTTATCGGGTTAATGTTCCATATCTAGGGCCCTATAATATTTAACCAATGAATGAAATGTGGTTATAATTTCAAGGATTGGTACACCATGGATGGTTGTTAGGCCTATTCCATGGTCGAAGGCTAAAATCCAGGGAATTGAGCAATAAAATTTACTTTATATTCTTAAAAAAAGTCATGAATTAGGATTTGGGCCATCACACAAGTCCCACTTTCCTTTCTATGTGCCTAAATGACCACCATATATGAGGATTGTTCCTCTCTATTATTATTGTTTTCATTCACCCACCACAAATGTCATCTTCCACTGACCCCGCATAGTGAGCAGTGAATGGGGACAACGTTGAAATTTCTTCAAACTGTGCATGTATGCGTCGAAATTCGACATGGTTAGACTAGTCACATGGCTTGACGGTATGGGAGGGTTTAAATACTCAAAGATGTATGATTTCCCCACATAATCTTTGATATCCTCCACATTTGCATCAACATTCATCATGCTACACCTATCATTGTCATCATTCATCATTCCCTTCTATAGAATTGTCGTCGAAACTATCTTGAAATTTGTCATGGAACTTCAAATAAACCCATCACAAATTTCTTCCACTGACCCCACATAATATTTGAGATCATCCATGTTTGCTTCAATGTTCAATATAATGGATGTCTCATAGTGAGAATAGTGAATGGGGTCTGCCTTGAAGGTGAATGAGCATAGTGAAATTTCTTCCACTGACCCCGCATAATAAGCAGTGAATGGGGCCAACGTTGAAATTTATTCAAATTGTGCATGTATGCGTCGAAATTCAACATGGTTAGACTAGACACATGCCTTGACGGTATGGGAATAGGGTTTCAAGACTCAAGGAATATGTCTGATGTCCCGACCACATAATTTTTGAGATCATCCATGTTTGCAACAATGTTCATAATGGGGAGTCTCATATTTTTCAAATGCCATTGTTTCCATCCATAGAATCTTTGTTGGAACTCTCTTGAAATGTCATGTAACTTCCAATTCAACCACCACAAATGTCATGCACTGACCCCACATAGTGAGCACTAATGAATGGGGACAATGTTGAAATTTCTTCAATATGTGCCTGTATGCATCGAAATTTGACATGGTTAGACTAGACACATGCCTTGACGGTATGGGGGCGTTTCAAGACTCAAGGATGTTTGATGTCCCGACCACATAATCTTTGAGATCGTCCATGTTTGCAACAATGTTCATAATGGGGCGTCTCATATTTGTCAAATGTCGTTGTTTCCATTTGTAGAATCTTTGTTGGAACTCTCTTGAAGTGTCATGGAACTTCCAATTCAACCACCACAAATTTTATGCACCGATCTCGCATAGTGAGCACTAGCGAATGGGGCCAACATTGAAATTTCTTCAATATGTGCCTGTATGCATCAAAANNGACACATGCCTTGATGATATGGGAGGGTTTCAAGACTTAAGGATGTATGATGTCCCGACCACATCATCTTTGAGATCATCCATGTTTGCAACAACGTTCATAATGGGAGTCTCATTGTCAAATGTCGTTGTTTCCATCTGTAGAACCTTTTTTGGAAATCTCTTGAAATGTCATGGAACTTCCAATTCAAGCACCAAATATTCCATGCATCGACCTCGCATAGTGAGCAGTGAATGGGGCCAACGTTGAAATTTCTTCAATATATGCCTGTATGCATCAAAATTTGACATGGTTAGACTAGACACATGCCTTGACGGTATGGGATGGTTTCAATACTCAAGGATGTATGATGTCATATAGAAACATTTTGAAAAAATTTCAACATTGGCCCCATTCATAGGTCATCGTTGCCCATCATGTACTCTAGCCCTAGTACAATGTCTTTTAATAGTTGTTTCCTTTAAAATTCGACCGATCCGAAAATTAAAACGAAATGAGAAGAGCCCTAGTACAATGTCTTTTAATAGTTGTACTCTAGACGAGAAGACCTGCAAACCATTTTTGAAGTGTCGTTATTATAGCAAACTTGTCGCAACATCTATAAAATGCAACATATTTATAGATTTTATAACATCACAATTCCGATGATCATTGACCAAATCAAAGTTGACTTGGTCAAAATACTAGGTGACCGTTGGAGGGGGAAAACCTAGTTTCCACAACGTTGCAATTGCGACCATTATCTTCACAAACGTGGCAAGAGAGACGACTATGTCACAAACGTGGCAAGAGAGACAAATATGTGGAAAACATGGCAAGAGAGACAACAACGTGGCAAGAGAGAAAAATATGTGGAAAACATGGCAAGAGAGACAACAACGTGGCAAGAGAGACGACAACATGGCAAGAGTGATGTCAACGTGGCAATAGCGATGTTATTGGGCAATATGGAATTTTTTTTTTTAAATTTCCTCTATTTTTCGACAGTATGACCAATTTTGTCCATAACAATGCAAACAAAACATCAGAATTTTTATAATATGTACTAGTGTTATGTTACACCCCACAATATTGAATGCTACAAATTCCACAAATATGGATACATAGGTCAGAACTATAGAAGTGTGATGGATATCTTCATGAAAAACACTGATTTCAGATACAAGGAAGTTTGGAGAAGAAAATAAAAAAAATAAGAGAAGGAAAATGAAGAACATGTCCCAATGATCATACTCACAAGATGTGCAACAAAAAAATATCATGAAGAATCTATAGGCTGAGAGGAGATTGTCATAAATCAGGAAAAGGATGAAGATGAAGATGCCATAATTAAGAAGAATGATGAAGAGGAAGAAGTTAGAATTCAATAAGATGATGAATCTATAGGTGAAGAGGAATATGACTCAACATTAGAGAAGTTTGAAATATTATTCTAAGCCATCCAACTTGAAGACTTGTAGTAATGTGAATGATGAAGAAGGGGATTCTAAGCAGCATAAGATGGGTCAACATTGCACATGTAGTTGATTATTAGAATACTGAAAAGTTTGATGACATATGGACAAAGATAGATCCATGAGATAGATACATAACAGTGGATGAAAGCATATTGACAGGTGGAATCGATTAATCATAGGAAGACACACAATGAAAGGCACAACATGACAGGGGAAGAGAAACCGTCAGCAGAATCCATATCGTCATAGGAAAATTGTTGAAAAGTATGCTTATTGATGTGAACTTGACAAGCCATGAAGATTTGAAGTCAAGTAACTATGAATTCTTTGTCGATGTATTACAATAGGAAGCACCAATTGAAAAGGATAGCTTAAAGAGAGGAAATGAAGAGCATGCAAGAAGTCCCATATTGATCCACATGACATCTTGTAGAGAAGTCAAGTGGAGAGAAATCGTCAGAGAAAGAGATCTAGAAAAAAATACCAGAAGCATGAAGACAAGGGGAGACATAGTGACAGGGGGATATACCCTTTTTCCCATGATGTCAAAAGGGTATAAAGAGAAATATCAGAAGAGAAATACCAGAAGTATGAAGACATGGGGAGCATCCCCAAGGGGAGATACCATTTTCTATTGATGTCAAAGAGGGAGAGAAACATTAAAAGAGACAGATGAGGAGCAATGGTTACAGTGGGAGTATGAGTCTTGGAGTATGAGTGTCGCCATCAATTCCAAAGGGGGATATTGTTGGTAAATTGGTTGTCATTGATGTGAATAGATGTGGTTGTCATTGATGTCAAGAGATGTGATGGGTAAATTTGGAGAAGTATAGAATAATCCCCATATCATTGATGTCAAGAGATGTGATGGGTGTATTTGAAGAAGTCTACAAGAATCCCCAGAGGTGTGGTCATAAATCCCAAAGTTGTTTAATAAAAGGAGGATGAAGGACATTGAAAATGAATGTAACAGACTCATAAATGGATAGTCCTCATCATGTCATTTCCAATGGTAGGTGGTATGCCATATATTTCCTCATGGTTGAGAAGTTATGAGGTCATGATGTTGGAATCCCCAAAGAATGGTTAAGAAGCCTCTAAATGGTTGAAAGTAATTAATTAAAGGGTAAAGTGGTTGTAATGAGAAAGAACAGGTTTCCCCTAAAGTTAAGGAAATACGTTACTTTGAAAAAGTATAAATACACTTCAAGAAGTCTCTCGTAAGTACATTTTACACACACAAGTTTATTGAATATCCTCTATGTGAGAAAGTGATATATTGGTGAGTTTGCGGTAATGAGTCTAAGGTAATAAAGGAAGTAAAAAGGTGAACATCTTCGAGTTTCATAGGAGAGCAAGTATTTCTGAGAAACCCTAGTTTGGATGACCCCCGTGGGTCAAAATACTTGTGTCTTGCAAGGCACCCCCGTGGGTTAGTTAGTGACCGTCACGTGAGGCCTCACATGAGGAGAGTCTTTGTCCGGTGAGGCTAAGTCAGACCCAAGGAAGGATGCTTGTACCAAGTTTTCAAGGCTGAGGAAGGTCTGTATGTCTATCATCTAATGCACTAGGTCTGTTATAGAATCAAAGATATGTTTTACATATGTTTTAAGGGTTGTGTCTTGGTACATGCTTGAGGCATGGTTTTGAGATTTGGGCATATGCATTGAGGCACATCTTGGATACATGTTTGAGTGATGTCATGGAACATTTTTAGAGGTATACCTTTGTATCTGGTTTGGTATATGTCATGGTTTTTATAGACACATCTTTGTGATGTTGGTTGACGTATACTCTTGGTAAATGGCGACATATGTATGAGGCACATTCTTTGGTACTTGGTTGAGGCACATCTTAGGTGCATAGTGTGAGGCATATCTTTGGCACATGTATGAGGTACATTTCTTGGTGATATTGATGCATGTTTGAAGCACTTCTTGATGATGTTATGGAACATGTTTGAGGTACATGAATTGGATGTTGTGGTACATGCTTAAGGCATGATTAGTAATGTTGGTACTTGGTTGAGGCACATAATTGATGATATGGTACATGTTTTGGTACATGGTTGATGCATGGTATGGTACATGTTTTGGTACATGTTTTTGTACATGATATGGTACATGTTTTGGTACATGATATGGTACATGTTTTGGTACATGATATGGTACATGTTTTGGTACATGATATGGTACATGTTTTTGTACATGATATGGTACATGTTTTGGTACATGGTTGACTCATGGTATGGTACATGTCTTGGTGCATGGTTGATGCATGATATGGTAAAGGTTAATGATGGTATATCTGATCTATATGGATGTCGGTGACATCTCACCTATTTGAACTGGCTCATTTTGGTAGTTTTCCAGTTTAACATTTTGTTTCCTAGTTTTTGGGTCCCTGACTTCTAGGGCCGTTTTGAGGCCCTAAAAAACGTTTTTAGGGCTCGCCACTATAAAAATATAGAAAATGTCAAAATCTAATGGTAACATGTGTATTCCTTAGATAGACCTTTCCAAGGGGCTATTGTGCGCCTGAAACTGAGATCGTATGCAAAAGTTACGACCCCAGGAAGCTGATGTACTAGCTTACCCCAACGGGGCCTACATGACTTTTGGTGATTCATATCCTAGGGTTAGGTTTTTTGATGTCTATGGTTTTGGAATTCCTATTTACTATAAAAAGGCTTGGAGAGACTCATTGTAACCATCTTCTTGCGAATTTGCGTAGCCGTCACATCTCTTCTCAGAGATAAGATGCCAACATTCTAGCAAGCTTGTTTTCCACTGCATTTTACAGTTTCAACACATTTTCTTATTGAATAGAAACCATTTTTACTATATCTCTGTTATTGCATCTATATTTTTCTTATGTTTCCGTGTTAAGAATAATAATAATTTTTATTCATTTTCATTCTGCTCATAAAATCTGGATCAGTGGTATTAGAGCAGTCTTCTCCTTGCCATTCTTAATGGGACTCGAGCTTGTTTCTCTTGAGGAAAAAATCTCTCGCACACTGAAGAGAAATCTCATGGTGGGAGAAAATAAAGATGATGAGATAGGAGATCCTTTCACAATGTTTCTATAGGAATCCCTCATGCAACAAAGGAATGAAATGATGGATAGTTTTATGCAAATCCTTCAACAACAACCAACGAGTGACACATCTTCCTCGAACGGAGGCGTCGTCCCCTTCAAGGTACAAATAAACTTTGATATTCCCATATTTGAAGGTCAAATAGATGCAGATGCTGTAGACAAATGGTTAAATCTGCTAGAAGGGTATTTTTCTGTCCATAAATTTTCAAACAGAGAAAATATTATGATTGCGCTCCTCAAAGCCGTCCCCCATGTCAAAGATTGGTGGGAGACTTTCTGTGAGAAAAAGGAAACAAAGGAAACCTCATTATTTACAGTCATAGTCACCTGAGATTCCTTCAGGGATGCTATCAAGGAACAATACTACCCTGTCAAGAGTTATGACGAATTGTATACAAAATGGACCACACCGTGGCAAGAAAGAGACCAAGCAGTGCCAGAGTTCAAAAATATCTTCCATACCTTGCACACCAAGTTGGGTATGAAATATTTTGAGAGAAATATGGTGCTCAAGTATCATGGTGGTCTGCACAGATACATCCAATATGAAATGGATTTTTTGGACATCTTGTCCTTAGGCACGACCTATCGATATGCCATCAAAATTGAGAAAAATCTTAAACAAAAGACATGAAAATTTGGGCCTAGATACCCTTCACATCATAAGAAAGTAAAGGGAAGCCCCAACCCGCATAAAAAAGGACAAAGAAAATATGGAAATCTTGAAAACCATTCTAGGCTGCAAGCAAAGAAGGACACCAGAAGGAAAAAGAAAGATACCGGGAAGTGCTGCAACTTCCATAAGAGCCCATGGCATAACACTACTGATTATCACTCCAAGCAATCACTGGTGGCTGAGGTGAAATCCTCTGCATCATATGTGGGTTCCTAATTTAATTTAGAACCATAAAGGGGAATACATATTCATTGACGCAGAACCCAGTGACACTGTTTCTACCACCAAGGTCGAGCCCGGTGAGCCGGATGAGACAAAAGAAGAAAAGTACCTATTTCATTCATAGACGTGGGTAAGAGGAACCTCACTGCAATTTATTGTTGATAGCGGTATCCAAAATAACCTCATCTCAGAAGAGGTCATCAAGTGGATAGCCTTGCTGAAAACAACGCACTTGTAGCCCTACACCATTGGATGGCTCTGCCAAGGAAGCGATCTTCGCATCAACCAATAGTGTCGCCTATCATATGACATCAAGCCCTTCAAATATGAGGTATTGTGTGATGTTTCTCCTCTTGAAGTTTGTAATGTTCTTTTGGGCCAACCTTATTTATGAAAATGTCATACTATATATGAGTCTAGTGTTATTATTACTTTGAACAAGAGATTATATAGGATACCCGAGGCAGTCCCACCTAGTGATATTTTTTTGATCTCTGCCAAGCAATGTAGGAATCTCATATCTTAGACCGAGAAATTTGTCTTCTTCATGATTCTCTCTTAGAGTGAGAAAAAGATTGCGGCCACATCTAGGGCCTCCACGACTGAACTCTCCACACAACAGAAGCAAATGGACAAGGTCATGGGAGAATACAAAGATATCTTCTCCTCACCTATCGAGGTACCTCTTCACTGTCAGGTCAAGCATCCCATTGATCTAACCCCTGACGCACCCCTTCCCAATGGGACAAACTACCACTTCTCTCTGTTAGAGAATGAGGAGATCAAGTGACAAATACAATAACTACTCCACAAGGGGCACATCCGTCCAAGCTCATCACCTTGTGGGATCCCAATCATGCTGGTGCAGAAGGAAGATGGGACACGACAACTCTGCATTGATTTCCAGGTCCTAAATAAAATCATAGTCAGGAACTGATACTAAAATCTTAGAATTGATGACCTATTTGATCAAATCAAGGGGGACATATACTTCAGTAATATTGATCTGAAGTCTGGCTACCACCAAGTATCCATAGAACAGACATATGTATTGAAGAGAACCTTTAAGTCAAAATAAGGTATTTTTGAATTCCTGGTCATGTCCTTTGGTTTGAAAAATGACCCAACAACTTTTATGAGGATGATGGATGATATATTGCGAACTTTCACCAATACTTTTGTACTGGTGTATCTAAATGACATCCTCATCTACAATAAGACTTGGGTAGAACACTTGCATCTGCACACCTTGCGACATCACAAGCTATATGCCAACTTGGAAAAATGCTCCTTCAGCATGGAGATGGTCCAATACCTAGGATACATCATGGATCAAAATGGTGTGCATGTGGATCCATCCAAGATTCAGGTCATCCATGACTGGCTAGCCCCAACTACACTCACTAAGATTCAATGCTTCTCAGGACTTGCCAATTTCTATCGCAGGTTCGTGTTGGGATTCTGCCATATTGCATGGGACCTTAGCCAAGTAACCAGGGGTGGTGGTAAGGAAAAAATTGTGTGGGGACTGTCCCAACAAAAAGCGTTCGATTATTTAAAGCATCGCTTGTGCTCAACCCCAATACTTTCATTACCAAACCTACAACAACCCTTTGAGATCGAGACATATGCTTTAGACTATGCTGTGGGCATACTTATCACTTAGCACGACCACCCCATGGCCTATCATAGTGAGCCATTATAAGATTCTCTCCATAAGTACCCTACTTATGAAAAATAAATGTATCCCATTGTTCAAGCTTGTCGAGAGTGGAGAAATTACATTCTCAGGAAGGAGACAGTCATCCACATAGATCATAAATCACTATAGTTCATGTAGACACAAGGAAAATTGCAAAATGATCGCCATCAAAAGTGGTCCACATACTTGCACCAGTTCCACCTCAACATCAAGTATAAAATAGGTAGTACCAATCGAGTCACTGATTTCCTCATCTGACCTCCAGCCGCGAAAATCACCAATGTGCTAGACTCTTGTGACCAAAAGACCTCTGGATGGCCCAACCTCTATGAGACAAACCTTGAATTCACCCCCACATACCAAATGTTGGGAAAAAACTCAGTTGTTGCTAATTTCCATCTTCAGGATGGAATATTGTGTTGATTGGGCCATCTCTGTGTTCCATCAAATGAGTGAGTGAAGATGATTTGGGAATCCCACTACAGTCAGGTGGCAAGACACTTTGGCATCGAAAAGAAAATGGCAGTGCTGCATAAACATTTATACTGGCCGAAACTTTGACAAGATTTCAACAAGTATATCAGGTCCTGCACTGCTTGCGCTATTTCCAAACCGACCAATAATAAACAAGGCCTATACACCCTCCTTCCTACTCTTGACAGGACATGAGAATCCATCACAATGGACTACATGTTGGTAATTTCATCCACCAAGAGGGAAAATGACTATGTCTTTGTGGTTGTTGATCATTTTTCCAAGATGGTGATCCTGGACGCTTGCACGAAGAGCATCATAGAAGATACCACTTCCAAGATCTTCTTTGAATAAGTTTGGGTAGATTTTGGAATCCCACAAACCATTGTCTCATATCGGGACAATCGGTTCCTCAACACATTCTGGTCGAGCCTCTAGTCACCGCTGGACACCAAGCTCACCAAGTCCAGTTCCTTCCACCCCCAGACAAATTTCTAAACTGAGGTCGTCAATTGGATGATAGTGCATATCCTACGCATGTACAATTACAAGCACCCCCAAACATGGGATGAGATTCTTCCCTATGTTCAACATAGCTACAACATATCCCTACACATCTTAACTGGACACAAGTTCCCCTTTTAGGTCGGGATGGGATTCCAACCATTGGGTCCTATGGATGTTGCACTACCTCTTGAGACCACCCTGACCAATTCATCACCTGCTCCAAATAAAACTAAAAAATCCTCCTGGTTCATTGAGCGAACATAGAACATCCACCAATAGGTTCAAGATATTTTATAGAAGTCCAATGCCAAGTAAAATCATCGCCATGATCAACACCGGGTGCCACACAAGTTTCAAGTGGGAGAAAACGTGTGGTTACACTTTCAGAAAGAATGCCTTACATGACCCCATCATAAGCTTTTCCTACTCCATTACAGACCTTACGCCATCACCAAGGATGTGGGTGACAAATATTTTGAGCTCAATATTCCTCATTTCTTTGGCTTGCACTGAGTGTTCAACGTGGATCTCCTTCGGCCATACTTCCCACCATTGTTGGAAACCTTAGAGATAGTAGAACAATTGAAACCAACATAGTTCAACCCTAAATAAATGAAACAAGAATCCAATGATCATATTTTGGAAATATAGGTCAAGGGTACTTTCCAGCAAAGGATTGAACTTTATCGAGTTGTCAAAGCATGACAACTCCTGCACCAAGGCAAGTGACTCACCCGAGGCCAAATTCAACATAAATTTCCTCATTTGATGGGGGAACTCAATGAAATGGAGACCATTAATTACAAATGGGGTATGATTGATCCATATGGATTTCAATGGCCTCCCACCTATTCCAATTGGCTCATTTTGGCAGTTTTCCATTTTGGCATTTTTTTTCTAGTTTTCAAGTTCCTGACTTCCGGGGCCGTTTTGAGGCCCTAAACTAAGATTTTAGGGCTCTCCATAGTTAGAATATAGATTGAGTTAGATTCTGATGGAAACATGTGTATTCCATGGATATACCTTTCCAATGGGCCATCGTGCGCCTAAAACGAAGATCATATGCAAAATTTACGACCCTGGGAAGTTGAAGTACTAGCTTACCCCAACGGGGCCCACATGACTTTTTGCGATTCATCTCCTAGGGTTAGGTTTTTGGATGTATAGGTCTTTGGCATTCCTGTTTATTGTAAAAATTCTTGGAGATCCTCATTGTAACCATCTTTCGAATGAGTGCAACCATCACATCTCTTCTCAGAGATAAGCCACCACCATTCTAGAAAGCTTGTTTCCCGCTGCATTTTACAGTTTCAACACATTTTCTTATTGAATAGAAACCAATTTTACTGTATCTATGTTATTGCATCTATGTTATTCTTGTGTATATGTGTTAAGAATAATAATAATCTGTATTCATTTTCATTTTTCTCATAAAATCTGGTTCAATATCAGTGATAGATTAACAATGACAGGTTGATGTGACAATGAAAGTGACAGGTTGATGTATTAGTGACAGTGGATGTTACAGGTTGATAAGTGGTAGTGAAAGTTTGAGTCTACACTTATATTTCATGGTTGCAAGATGGGGAAAAGAAATGAGGTTTTAGCCTCCTTCTGGTTGGTGTGAGAGAACTCAAGGATTTGGGGCTTCCTTAAGGTTGGAGCATGTAAATGAGGGGGTTGTAGCCTCCTTCCGACTGGAGATAGAGAACACAGGGAGTTGTAGCTTCATTCAAGTTGGAGCCTGTAAACTAGGGGGTTGGAGCCTCCTTCTAGCTGTAGCTAGAGAATTCAGGGAGTTGTTGTTTCCTTCTAGTCGGTGTTGGATAATTTGGAAGTTGGTGTTTCCTATGAATGTATTCTTGATATATATAAGAAAGCATTCCATGGTTTTCTCCCATTTGGGTTTCCACATAAATTCTAGTGTACTGTGTATATGTGGTTTTTTATCATGCACTAATGAATTATATTTTTTATGATTCAATAATATACTGAATGCATAAATGATAAACTATTGAATACTGTCGATAAATTTGAAGTTTATATATTGTGATTGAAAGTGGTAAAAAGTGCTCATACTGATTCACCCCCCCTCCGAGTATTCCAACAATGAGGGTTTGATCTATCTGCATCAAAAAAATAAAGGATTGATCATGTTTTTCCTTGAGATGTTCCATATTGTTTATGGAACTATGCCAAACCACCTCGGGAGCTAAAGCTCAGGATGAAATTTAAATCCATACTTGCATAAACGAATGCTGTGGGAATATGTGTGTGTGTGTGTGCATGTGTGTGTGTGTTAGGGACCTAACCTCCCTAACCCCTCACGTAGGTAGAATAATATATTTCCATGTAATAAAGGCCAATATTAATAAGGCCTAGCAATAAGGAAGAATAAGTCAAATGTAAGAAGACCTAAT